>CM050916.1:22502940-22613602 GCA_027742785.1 Vigna reflexopilosa | reverse complement strand
CTACTTCGTTCAACTTCGTCAACTTCGTCCAACTTCGTGAACTTCCTCCACTTCCTCTACTTCGTCCACTTCATCCACTTCTTCTTCCAGTTCCTCCACTTCCTCTACTTCTTCTACTTGCTCCACTCTCCACTTCGTCAACTTCTTCTTCTACTTCCTCCACTTCCTCCGACTCATCCACTTCGTCCAATTCGTCCACCACGTCAACTTCGTCAACTTCCTCCACTTTGTCCAGTTCGTCCACTTAGTCCACTTCGTACACTTCGTACACTTCGTCCTCTTCGTCCATTTCGTCCACTTCCTCCACTTCCTCCACTTCCTCCACTTCCTCCACTTCCTCCACATCCTCCATTTCCTCCACTTCGTGAACTTCGTGCACTTCCTCCACTTCCTCCACTTCCTCCACTTCCTCTACGTCCTCCTCTTCCTCCACTTCCTCCACTTCCTCCACTTTGTCCTCTTCGTCTACTTCCTCCAGTTCCTCCACTTCATCCACGTCCTCCACTTCGACAACTTCCTCCACTTCTTCCAGTTCGTCCACCTACTCCACTTCGTCCACTACGCCAAATTCGTCTACTTCGTCAACTGCCTCCACTTCGTCCATTTCGTCCACTTCGTCCACTTGGTCCACTTCGTTATTTTTGTCCACTTCGTGAACTTCGTGCAACTTCGTCAACTTCGTCCAACTTCGTCAACTTCCTCCACTTCCTCTACTTCGTCCACTTCATCCACTTCTTCTTCCACTTCTTCCCCTTCCTCCACGTCCTCCACTTCCTCTACTTCTTCTACTTGCTCCACTCTTCACTTCGTCAACTTCTTGTTCCACTTCCTCCACTTCCTCCACTTCCTCTAACTCATCCACTTCGTCCAATTCGTCCACTACGTCAACTTCGTCAACTTCCTCCACTTCGTCCAATTCGTCCACTTAATCCACTTCGTAGACTTCGTCCTCTTCGTCCATTTCGTCCCCTTCCTTCACTTCCTCCACTTCCTCCACATCCTCCACTTCCTCCACTTCGTCAACGTTGTCCACTTCGTCCACTTCTTCCACTTACTCCACTTCGTCAACTTCGTCCACTTCGTGTACTACGTCCACTTCGTCCACTTCTTCCACTTCCACCACTTCCTCCATTTCCTCCACTTCGTCCTCTTTGATCATTTCGTCCACTAAACCACTTCGTCCATTTCCTCCACTTCCTCCACTTCCTCCACTTCGTCAACATCGTCCACTTCCTCAACTTACTCCACTTGGTCAACTTCGTCCACTACGTCAACTTCCTCCACTTTGTCCATTTCGTAAACTTTGTGAACTTCGTCCACTTCCTCCACTTTGTCCTCTTCGTCAACTTCGTCAACTTCGTGGACTTCGTCCACTTCCTCCACTTCGTCCACTTCCTCCACTTCCTCCACTTCGTCCTCTTCGTGCATTTCCTCCATTTCCTCTACTTCCTCCACGTTGTCAACGTCGTCGACTTCCTCCACTTCTTCCACTTACTCCACTTTGTCCACTACGCCAACTTCGTCAACTTCCTCTACTTCGTCGACTTCGTCCACTTCCTCAACTTCATCCATTTCGTCCACTTCGTTCAGTTGGTCCACTTCGTCATTTTCGTCCACTTCGTCAACTTCGTCAACTTCGTCCAACTTCGTCAACTTCGTCCAACTTCGTCAACTTCCTCCACTTCCTCTACTTTGTCCACTTCATCCACTTCTTCTCCACTTCTTCCACTTCCTCCACTTCCTCCACTTTCTCCACTTCCTCCACTTCATCCACTTCTTCTCCACTTCTTTCACTTCCTCCACTTCCTCCACTTCCTCCACTTCCTCCACTTCCTCCACGTCCTCCACTTCCTCCACTTCCTCCACTTCCTCCACTTCCTCCACTCGTCCACTTCGTCCACTTCGTCCACTACGTCAACTTCGGCCACTTCCTCCACTTACTCCACTTCGTCAACTTCGTCAACTTCGTCAACTTTGTCCACTTCGTCAAGTTCGTCCACTTCATCTACTTCCTCCACTTCCTCCACTTTGTCCACTTCCTCCACTTCGTCCTCTTCGTCCATTTCCTCTACTTCGTCCACTTAATTAACTTCGTCCTCTTCGTCCATTTCCTGCTCTTCGTCCACTTCGTCAACTTCTTCCACTTCGTTTACTTCGTCAACTTCTCAACTTCGTCAACCGTCAACTTCGTCAACTTCATCCACTTCATCCACTTTGTCCACTTCCTCCACTTCGTCCTCTTCGTCCATTTCCTCCACTTCCTCCACTTGGTCCACTTCGTCCACATCGTCCAATTCGTCATTTCGTCCACTTCGTCAAATTCGTCCATTTCGTCCACTTCCTCCACTTCCTCCACTTCCACCACTTCCTCCACTTCTTCCACTTCCTCCACTTCCTCCACGTCCTCCACTTCCTCCACTTCCTCCACTTCCTCCACGTCCTCCACTTCCTCCACTTCCTCCACTTCCTCCACTTCGTCCACTTCGTCCTCTTCGTGCACTTCCTCCACTTCCTCCACTTCCTCCACATCCTCCACTTCCTCCACTTCCTCCACGTTGTCCACTTCGTCGACTTCGTCCACTTCTTTTACTTACTCCACTTCGTCCACTATGCCAACTTCGTCCACTTCGTCAACTTCCTCGACTTCGTCCACTTCATCCACTTCCTCCACTTCGTCCATTTCGTCCACTTCGTTCACTTGGTCCACTTTGTGATTCACATCCACTTCCTCCACTTCCTCTACTTTGTCCACTTCATCCACTACTTCTCCACTTCTTCCACTTCCTCTACTTCCTCTACTTCCTCCAGTTCCTCCACGTCCTCCACTTCCTCCACTTCCTCCACTTCGTCCACTTCCTCCAACTCGTCCACTTCGTCCAATTCGTCCACTACGTCAACTTCGTCCCATTCGGCCGCTTCCTCCACTTCCTCCACTTACTCCACTTCGTCAACTTCGTGTATTTCGTCCACTTCGTGCTCTTCGTCCATTTCCTCAACTTCATCAACTTCGTGAACTTCGTCCGCTTCGCCGACTTCGTCCACTACGTCAACTTCGTCCACTTCGTCCACTTCGTCCACTTCCACCACTTCCTCCACTTCGTCCACTTCCTCCACTTCGTCAACTTCGTCCACTTCGTCCATTTTGTCCACTTCCTCCACTTCCTTCACTTCCTCCACATCCTCCACTTCCTCCACTTCGTGAACTTCGTCCACTTCGTCCACTTCGTCTAATTCTTCCAGTTACTCCACTTCGTCAACTTCGTCTAGTTCGTCCACTACGTCCACTTCATCCACTTCGTCAACTTCGTGAACTTCGTCCACTTCGTGCTCTTCGTCCATTTCCCCAACTTCATCAACTTCGTGAACTTCGTCCGCTTCGCCGACTTCGTCCACTACGTCAACTTCGTCCACTTCCACCACTTCCTCCACTTCCTCCACTTCGTCAACTTCGTCCACTTCGTCCATTTCTTAACTTACTCCACTTCCTCAACCTCGTCCACTCCGTCCACTTAGTCAACTTTGTCCACTTCGTCCACTTCCGCCACTTCCTCCACTTCGTCCACTTCGTCCTCTTCGTTCATTTCGTCCACTTCCTCCACTTACTCAACTTCGTCAACTTCGTCCACAACGTCAAGTTCGTCTTCTTTGTCCAATTCGTCCACGTCGTCCACTTCGTCCACTTTGTACACTTCGTCAAGTTCTTCCACTTACTCTTCTTCGTCCACTACGCCGACTTCGTCCACTTTGTCAACTTCCTCCACTTTCTCCACTTCCTCCACTTCCTCCACTTCCTGCACTTCCTCCACTTCGTCTACTTCCTCCACTTCCTCCACTTCATCCACTTCATCCACTTCGTCCATTTCGTCCACTTGGTCCACATCATTATTTTCGTCCACTTCGTCAACTTCGTGCAACTTCGTCAACTTTGTCCAACTTCGTCAACTTCCTCCACTTCCTCTAGTTCGTCCACTTCATCCACTTCCTCCACGTCCTCCACTTCTTCCACTTCCTCTACTTCTTCTACTTGCTTCACTCTCCAGTTCGTCAACTTTTTCTTCCACTTCCTCCACTTCCTCCTACTCATCCACTTCGTCCAATTCATCCACTATGTCAACTTCGTCAACTTCGTCCAGTTCGTCCACTTCGTACACTTCGTCCTCTTCATCCATTTCTTCCACTTCCTCCACTTCGTCCACTTCCTCCACTTCGTCCACTTCCTCCACTTCCTCCTCTTCGTCCACTTCCTCCACTTCCTCCACTTCCTCCACATCCTCCACCTCGTGAACTTCGTCCACTTCGTCTACTTCTTCCACTTACTCCACTTCGTCAACTTCGTCCGCTTCGTCCACTTCGTCCACTTCCTCCAGTCCTTCCACCTATTCCACTTCGTCCACTACGCCAACTTCGTCCACTTCGCCAAGTT
The DNA here is from genome assembly GCA_027742785.1 of Vigna reflexopilosa. Taxonomy (NCBI): domain Eukaryota; kingdom Viridiplantae; phylum Streptophyta; class Magnoliopsida; order Fabales; family Fabaceae; genus Vigna; species Vigna reflexopilosa. The sequence goes on along the minus strand of CM050916.1, from coordinate 22,609,179 downwards.
CCTCCACTTCGTCCACTTCCTCGACTTCCTCCACTTCCTCCACTTCGTCCATTTCGTCCACTTCGTCCACTTCGTTATTTTCGTCCACTTCGTCAACTTCGTGCAACTTCGTCGACTTCGTCAACTTCGTCCAACTTCGTGAACTTCCTCCACTTCCTCTACTTCGTCCACTTCATCCACTTCTTCCATTTCTTCCACTTCCTCAACGTCCTCCACTTCCTCCACTTCCTCTACTTCTTCTTCTTGCTCCACTCTCCACTTCGTCAACTTCTTCTTCAACTTCCTCCATTTCCTCCAACTCATCCACTTCGTCCAATTCGTCCACTACGTCAACTTCGTCCACTTCGTCCAGATCGTCCACTTAGTCCTCTTCGTACACCTCGTCCTCTTCGCCCATTTCGTCCACTTCCTAAACTTCCTCCACTTCCTCCACATCCTCCACTTCCTCCACTTCGTCAACTTCGTTCACTTCATCCACTTCCTCCACTTCCTCCACTTCCTCCACTTCCTCCACTTCCTCCACCTGCTCCACTTCATCCACTTCGTCCTCTTGGTCTACTTCCTCCAGTTCCTCCACGTCCTCCACTTCGACAACTTCCTCCACTTCTTCCAGTTCTTCCACCTACTCCACTACGCCAAATTCGTCCACTCGTCAACTTCCTCCACTTCCTCCACTTCCTCCACTTCATCCACTTCCTCCACTTGTTTCATATCGTCCACTTCGTCCACTTGGTCCACTTCGTTATTTTTGTCTACTTCGTGCAACTTCGTCAACTTCGTCCAACTTCGTGAACTTCCTCCACTTCCTCTACTTCCTCCACTTCATCCACTTCTTCTTCCACTTCCTCCAGTTCCTCTACTTCTTCTACTTCCTCCACTCTCCACTTCGTCAACTTCTTCTTCCACTTCCTCCACTTCCTCCGCATCCTCCAACTCCTCCACTTTGTCCAATTCGTCCACTACGTCAACTTCGTCAACTTCCTCCACTTCGTCCAGTTCGTCCACTTAGTCCACTTCGTACACTACGTCCACTTCGTCCACTTCGTCAACTTCTTCCACGTCCACCACTTCCTCCATTTCCTCCACTTCGTCCACTTCGTCCTCTTTGCTCATTTCGACCACTTCCTCCACTTCGTCCACTTGCTCCACTTCCTCCACTTCCTCCACTTCGTCAACTTCGTCCACTTCCTCCACTTACTCCACTTCGTCAACTTTGTCAACTTCGTCCACTACGTCCACTTTCTCCACTTCATCCACTTCGTCAACTTTGTGAACTTCGTCCACTTCCTCCACTTCGTCCCCTTCGTCCTCTTCGTCAACTTCGTGCACTTCCTCTACTTCCTCCATTTCGTCCACTTCCTCCACTTCCTCCACTTCGTCCTCTTCGTGCACATCCTCCATTTCCTCCACTTCCTCCACATCCTCCACTTCCTCCACGTTGTCAACTTCTTCGACTTCCTCCAGTTCTTCCACTTACTCCACTTCGTCCACTACGCCAACTTCGTCCACTTCGTCAACTTATTCCACTTCCTCCACTTCCTCGACTTCGTCCACTTCTTCCACTTCGTTCATTTCGTCCACTTCGTTCACTTCGTCCACTTCATCATTTTCGTCCACTTCGTCAACTTCGTCAACTTCGTCAACTTCGTCCAACTTCGTCAACTTCCTCCACTTCCTCCACTTCATCCACTTCCTCAACTTCCTACACTTCCTCCACTTCCTCCACTTCCTCCACTTCCTCCAACTCGTCCAATTCGTCCACTACGTCAACTTCGTCCACTTCGACCACTTCCTCCACTTCGGCCACTTCCTCCACTTCGTGAACTTCGTGAACTTCGTGAACTTCGTCAACTTCGTCTACTTCGTCCACTTCGTCAAGTTCGTCCACTTCATCCACTTCCTCCACTTCCTCCACTTCGTCCTCTTCGTCCATTTCCTCCACTTCCTCCACTTAATTAACTTCGTCCACTTTGTCAACTTCGTGAACTTCGTCCACTTTGTCAACTTCGTGAACTTCGTCCACTACGTCAACTTCGTCCGCTTCGTCCACTTCCTCCACTTCCTCCACTTCGTCCACTTCCTCCACTTTATCAACTTCGTCCTCTTCGTCCATTTCCTGCACTTCGTCCCCTTCGTCAACTTTGTTTACTTCGTCAACCGTCAACTTCGTCCACTTCATCCACTTCCTCCACTTTGTCCACTACCTCCACTTCCTCGACTTCGTCCACTTCCTCCACTTCGTCCTCTTCGTCCTCTTCGTCTATTTTCTCCACTTCGTCCACTATGTTAAATTTCTCCACTTCGTCCATTTCGTCAACTTCGTGAACTTCGTCAACTTCGCCCACTTCGTCAACTTCTTCAACTTCGTCCACTTCCGCCACTTCCTCCACTTCCTCCACTTCCCCCACGTCCTCCACTTCCTCCACTTCCTCCAGTTCCTCCAGTTCCTCCACATCGTCCACTTCCTCCACTTCCTCCACGTTGTCAACTTCGTCGACTTCCTCCACTTCTTCCACTTTCCCCACTTCGTCCACTACGCCAACTTCGTCCACTTCGTCAACTTCCTCTATTTCCTCCACTTCCTCGACTTCGTCCACTTCCTCCACTTCCTCGACTTTGTGCATTTCGTCCACTTCGTTCACTTGGTCCACTTCGTCATTCTCGTCCACTTCATCCACTTCTTCTCCACTTCTTCCACTTCCTCCACTTCCTCCACTTCCTCCACTTCCTCCACGTCCTCCACTTCCTCCACTTCCTCCACTTCCTCCAACTCATCCACTTCGTCCAATTCGTCCACTACGTCAACTTCGTCCACTTCGGTCACTTCGTCCACGTTCTCCACTTACTCCACTTCGTCAACTTCTTGAACTTCGTCAACTTCGTCCACTTCGTCCTCTTCATGCATTTCCTCAACTTCGTCAACTTCGTGAACTTCGTCCATTTCGTCAACTTCGTCCACTTCGTACACTACGTCCACTTCCGCCACTTCCTCCACTTCGTCCACTTCCTCCACTTCGTCAAATTCGTCCATTTCGTCCATTTCTTCAACTTACTCCACTACGTCAACCTCGTCCACTTCGTCCACTCCGTCCACTTCATCAACTTCGTTCTCTTCGTCCACTTCCACCACTTCCACCACTTCCTCCACTTCCTCCACTTCGTCCTCTTCGTTCCTTTCGTCCCCTTCGTCCACTTCGTCCACTTCCTCCACTTCCTCCACTTACTCAACTTCGTCAACTTCGTCCACTTTGTCAACTTCGTCCACTTCGTCCACGACGTCAAGTTCATCTTCTTCGTCCATTTTGTCCACTTCCTCCACTTCCTTCACTTCCTCCACATCCTCCACTTCCTCCACTTCGTGAACTTCGTCCACTTCGTCCACTTCGTCTACTTCTTCCAGTTTTTCTTCCACTTCTTCTTCCACTTCTTCCACTTCGTCCACTTCGTCACTTCGTACACTTCATCAACTTCCTCAACTTCCTCCACTTTCTCCACTTCCTCCACTTCCTCCACTTCTTGTTCCAGTTCGTCCACTTCCTCCCTTTCGTCCACTTTCTCCGCTTCGTACGCTTCGTCTGCTTCGTACGCTTCGTCCGCTTCGTCCGCTTCGTCAACTTCGTCCACTTCTTCTTCCACTTCTTCTTCCACTTCTTCCACTTCGTCCACTTCGTCACTTCGTACACTTCATCAACTTCCTCAACTTCCTCCACTTTCTCCACTTCCTCCACTTCCTCCACTTCTTGTTCCAGTTCGTCCACTTCTCCCTTTCCTCCACTACCTCCACATCCACCACTTCTACTTCCTCCACTCCCTACTTCGTCTACTTCTTCTTCCACTTCCTCCACTTCGTCCACTTCCTCCACTACCCCCACTTCCTCCACTTCCTCCACTTCGTTCAATTCATCCACTTCATCCTCTTCGTCCATTTTGTTCACTTCCTCCACTTCCTCCACTTCTTCAACTTCGTCCACTTCCTGCACTTCCTCCACTTCTTCCAACTCATCCACTTTGTCCAATTCGTCCACTACGTCAACTTCGTCCACTCTTCACTTCGTCAACTTCTTCTTGCACTTCCTCCACTTTCTCCACTTCCTCCACTTCCTCCACTTCCACCACTTCCTCCAGGTGCTCCCTTCCTCGACTTCCTCCACTTCGTCCACTTCGTTCACTTCAACCACTTCGTCCACTTGGTCCACTTCGTCAACTTCGTCCATTTCGTCCACTTCGTCAACATTGTCTACTTCCTCCACTTCCTCTACGTCTTCCACCTCTTCCACTTCGTCCACTTGGTCGACTTCCTCCACTTCCTCGACTTCCACCACTTCGTCCACTTCGTCCACTTCCTCCACTTCCTCCATTTCCACCACTTAGTCCACTTCCTCCACTTCGTCCGCTTCGTCCGCTTCGTCATCTTCATCGACATCTTCTTCCTCTTCTTCTTTCACTTCGTCAACTTCGTACACTTCGTCAACTTCGTCAACTTCCTCCACTTTCTCCACTTCCTCCACTTCCTCCACTTCCACCACTTCCTCCCCTTTCTCAACTTCGTCCACCTCGTCCACTTCGTCAACTTCATCCACTTCTTCAAATTTGTCCACTTCCTCCACTTCGTAAAATTCGTCCACTTCGTCCACTTACTCAACTTCGTGAACTTCGTCCACTTCGTCAAGTTCGTCTACTTCCTCCACTAAGTCCACTCCGTCAAGTTCGTTAACCCTCAACTTTGTCAACCGTCAACTTCATCAACTTCCTCCACTTCGTCCAGTTCCTCTACTTCCTCCACTTCGTCCATTTCCTCCACTTCGTCCACTTCCTCCACTTCGTCCACTTCCTCGACTTCGTCAACTTCGTCCACTTCCTCCACTTACTGCACTTCATCAAATTCGTAAACTTCGTCCACTTCGTCCACTTCGTCAACATCGTCCACTTCGTCCACTTCGTCAACTTCGTCCACTTCCTTCACTTCCTCCACTTCCTCCATTTCGTCCATTTCGTCCACTTGGTCCAGTTGGTCATTTTCGTCCACGTCGTCAACTTTGTCCACCTCGTCCACTTCGTCGACTTCCTCCACTTACTCCACTTCGTCAACTTCGTCCACTTCGTCTCCTTCCTCCACTTCGTCCACTTCCTTCACTTCCTCCACTACCTCCACTTCCTCCACTTTCTCCACTTCGTCCACTACCTCCACTTCGTCCATTTTGTCCACTTCGTCCACTTCGTCTACTTGGTCCACTTCGTCATTTTCGTCCATTTCGTCAACTTTTTCAACCTCTACCACTTCGTCAACTTCGTCCGTTTCGTCAAATTCGTCCACTTCCTCCACTTCGTTAACATCCTCGACTTCGTCAACTTCCTCCACTTCCTCCACTTCCACCACTTCCTCCACTTCTTCTACTTCTTCCACTTCCTCCACTTCCTCCACTTCCTCCACTTCATCCACTTCTTCTTCCAGTTCTTCCACTTCCTCCTCGTCCTCCACTTCCTCCATTTCTCCACTTCTTCCACTTCGTTTACCTCCTCCATTCGTCCACTTCGTCCAATTCGTCCACTACGTCAACTTCGTCCAGTTCGTCCACTTCGTCCACTTCCTCAACTTCGTCCACCTCCTCCACTTCGTCCACCTCCTCAACTTCGTCCACCTCCTCCACTTCGTCAAATTCGTCCACTTCCTCCCCTTCGTCAACTTCGTCCCCTTCGTCCACTTCCTCCACTTACTCCACTTCGTGAACTTTGTCCACTTCGTCAACTTCGTCCACTTCCTCCACTTCGTCAGCTTCGTCAACTTCGTAAACCGTCAATTCATCAACCGTCAACTTTGTCAACCGTCAACTTCGTCAACTTCGTCCACTTCGTCAACTTCCTCCACTTCCTCCACTTCCACCACTTCCTCCACTTCCTAAACTTCCTCCACTTCCTCCACTTCCTCCACCTCCTCCACTTTGTCCACTTCATTCTCTTCGTCCATTTTGTCCAGTTCCTCCACGTCCTCCACTTCCTCCACGTCCTCCACTTCCTCCACGTCCTCCACTTCCTCCACATCCTTCACTTCCTCTACTTGTTCTACTTGCTCCACTCTCCCCTTCGTCATCTTCTTCCTCCACTTCCTCCACTTTCTCCAACTCATCCACTTCGTCCAATTCGTCCACTACGTCAACTTCGTCAACTTCGTCCACTTCGTCAACTTCGTCAACTTCGTCAACTTCGTCAACTCTGCACTTCGTCAACTTCTTCTTCCACTTCCTCCACTTTCTCCACTTCCTCCACTTCCTCCACTTCCTCCACTTCCTCCATTTCGTTCATTTCGTTCACTTCGTCAACATTGTCTACTTCCTGCACTTCGTCAAAATTGTCTACTTCCTCCACCTCTTCTACTTCCTCCACTTCCTCCACTTCCTCCGCTACCTCCATATCCTCCACTTCCTCCACTTCCTCCACTTCTCCTAATTCCTCCGCTCCCTACTTCGTCCACTTCTTCTTCCACTTCCTCCACTTCGTCCACTTCCACCACTTCCTCCACTTCCTCCACTTCCTCCACTTCGTCCTCTTCGTCCTCTTCGTCCATTTTTTCCACTTCCTCCACTTCCTCCACTTCGTCAACTTCGTCCACTTCGTCCACTTCGTCCACTTCCTCCGCTTCCTCCACTTCCTCCACGTCCTCCACGTCCTCCACTTCCTCTACTTCTTCTACTTGCTCCACTTTCCACTCCGTCAACCTCTTCTTCCACTTTGTTTACTTCCTCCACTTCGTCCAATTCGTCCACTACGTCAACTTCGTCCAGTTCGTCCACTTCCTCAACTTCGTCCACCTCCTCCACTTCGTCCACCTCCTCCACTTCGTCAAATTCGTCCACTTCCTCCCCTTCGTCAACTTCGTCCCCTTCGTCCACTTCCTCGACTTCGTCAACTTTGTCAACTTCGTAAATCGTCATTTCGTCAACCGTCAACTTCGTCAACCGTCAACTTCGTCAACTTCGTCCACTTCGTCAACTTCCTCTACTTCCTCCACTTCCTCCACTTCCACCACTTCCTCCACTTCCTAAACTTCCTCCACTTCCTCCACTTCCTCCACTTCCTCCACGTCCTCCACCTCCTTCACTTTGTCCACTTCATCCTCTTCGTCCATTTTGTCCAGTTCCTCCACGTCCTCCACTTCCTCCACTTCCTCCACATCCTTCACTTCCTCTACTTGTTCTACTTGCTCCACTCTCCACTTCGTCATCTTCTTCCTCTAGTTCCTCCACTTTCTCCAACTCATCCACTTCGTCCAATTCGTCCACTACGTCAACTTCGTCAACTTCGTCAACTTCGTCCACTTCGTCAACTCTCCACTTCGTCAACTTCTTCTTCCACTTCCTCCACTTTCTCCACTTCCTCCACTTCCTCCACTTCCTCCACTCCCTCTACTTCAGCCACTTCATCCTCTTCATCCATTTTGGCCACTTCCTCCACTTCCTCCACGTCCTCCACTTCGTCCACTTTCTCCACTTCGTCGACTTCCTCCACTTCCTCCACTTACTCCACTTCGCCAACTTCTTCCACTTCGTCCACTTCGTCAACTTCATCCACTTTGTCCACTACGTCAACTTCATCCACTTCGTCCACTTCTTCAACTTCGTCAACTTCCTTCACTTCCTCCACTTCCTCCAGTTCGTCAACTTCGTCCACTTCTTCCACTTACCCCACTTCGTCAACTTCGTCCACTACGTCCACTTCATCCACTTCGTCAACTTCGTCCACTTCGTCCACTTTCCTCCACTTCGTCCACTTCGTCCTTTTCATTCAGTTCGTCCACTTTCTCCACTTCGTCTACTTCCTGCTCTTCCTCCACTTAGTCCACTTCCTCAACTTGATCCATATCGTCCACTTCCTCCACTTACTCCACTTCGTCAACTTCATGAACTTCGTCCACTTCGTCAACTGCGTCCACTTTGTCCACTACGTCAACTTCGTCCACTTCCTCCACTTCCTCCACTTCATCAACTTCGTCCATTTCGTCCACTTCCTCCATTTCCTCCACTTCCTCCACTTCTTCCAATTCCTCCACTTCATCCACTTTCTCCACTTCCTCTACTTCCTCCACTTCCACCACTTCCTCCACTTCCTCCACTTCCTCGACTTCCTCCACTTCATCAACTTCGTCCACTTCCTCCACTTAGTCCACTTCGTCCACTTCGTCAACTTCGTCCACTTCGTCCACTACGTCAACTTCGTCCACTTTATCCACTTCGTCCACTTCGTCAACTTTGTGAACTTTGTGAACTTCGTCCACTTCATCCACTTCCTCCACTTCGACTACTTCATTCACTTCCTCCACTTCGTCCAAGTCGTTAACTTCGTCACCTTCGTCCACTTCCTCCACTTCGTCCAAGTCGTTACCTTCGTCAACTTCGTCCACTTCGTCCACTTCCTCCACTTCTTCTTCCACTTCCTCTACTTCGTCCACTTCCTCCACTTCCTCCACTTCCTCCACTTCCTCCACTTCCTCCACTTCCTCCACTTCGTCAACTTTGTCTACTTCGTTCTCTTTGTCCATTTCGTCCATTTCCTCCACTTCCTCTACTACGTCAACTTCGTCCACTTCCTCCACTTCCTCCACTTACTCCACTTAGTCAACTTCGTGAACTTCGTCCACTACATCAACTTCGTCCACTTCGTCAACTTCCTCCACTTCGTCCACTACGTCAACTTCGTCAACTTCATCCATTTCGTCCACTACATCAACTTCGTCCACTTCGTCAACTTCGTCCGGTTCCTCAACTTCCTCCACTTCCTCCATTTCGTCCAGTTCCTCCACTTCATGCACTACGTCCACTTCGTCCACTTCGTCAACTTTGTCCACTTCCTCAATTTTGTCCTCTTTGTTCAGTTTTTCCACTTGCTCCACTTGCTCCACTTGATCCACTTTCTCAACTTCCTCCACTTCCTCCACTTCGTCCACGACGTCAACTTCGTCCACTTCGTCTGCTTCGTCCACTTCCTCCACTTCCTCCATTTCGTCCAGTTCCTCCAATTCGTCCACTTACTCCACTTCTTCCAATAACTCCACTTCGTCAGCTTCGTGAATGATAACAGTGGAAAAACTGTTATTTTCATGCTTACGGTTTATGCTTGATTTCAGTGTTTTATGCAGGTTTTAAGGTGAATTTGGTGAAGGAAGTGAAGAAGGATAGAGAGGGAATCAGAAAAGACATAAAAGAGTGCAAAAGGAGAAGTCGCAACTACCGCTCAGCGGCAGTTTACAGCTAAGCGACACTCAGAAACCCACGCTGGCTCCGCTGAGGGGTGAAAATGTCGCTGAGGGGAAGAATCAACTTCACGCACTTACCGCTGAGCGACACTATTTTGGGATTGGGCCTAATTTTCTGTATATTTTAGAATAGTATATAAGCCTTAGGACGTCCTAGGGTTTGTATCTTTGGTTGATACGAAGCAAACACTCACTTTTCCACCCCTTGAAGGAAGATCTTGGATGCTCAGGCAACCTCCTCATCTTTCTAGGGTTCTTTTTCCTCTTTGCTTAAAGCTTGCTTTGTTTAACTCATTCAATGCCATGATTATTGATTTGGTCGATATGGGAATTTACGGGGAAATCTAGATCCGGAGCAATTCTCCCAATAGCATATTGTCTAGACATAGGAATATGAGGGTTGGTTGCCGTTAAGCTTCTGCACTTCAGAATTAATTATTAGGGATGCTAGGAATTGTATGAACTCGTAATTAAGGATAGGCCTTCTTGCAAGGTGATTTAGAGAGTGGCATTAGCAATTGATGAAAAGAATGATGAATTCCTAAAAGTATATGATAGTGGATAAGATGAGATTGATAACCCCAACAAGATACTCATCCATCTAATTCATTAAAGTGTTTGTATTCCTCTTTTCCATTGATCAAATTCATTCATACATGTTTAATTATTGTCTCTTGCATTTAAAACCTACAATCAATTTTTAACAAGTCTTAAATAGTCAACAAATCATATAGCTAACTAGGTCGTGAGTCCTTTGGGAAAACGATACTTGGTCTTACCTAGTTTTATTACTTGATACGATTCGGTCACACTTGCCGATTGTTAAACAAGTTTTTGGCGCCGTTCTTCGGTGTTTATAAATTTGTCATCAAGTTTTTGGCGCCGTTGCCGGGGACTCGTGGTTTAACTAGTTCATTTGTGTGATTATTGATTATCTTTGACTTGAATTTTTGAATTTTGAAATTTGAATTTCTGTTTTTATTTTCAGTTTTTATTTTTCGGTTTTTATTTTATTTTATTTTCTGTTTTTATTGTTTTTGTTTTCTGTTTTTATTTTTTCTGTTTTCTGTTTTTATTTTTTCTGTTTTCTGTTTTTATTTTTTCTGTTTTCTGTTTTTATTTTTTCTATTTTTATTTTATATTCTTATCTCTGATCTTATATCTTCTTCTATATATTTTTGTGCTAACCAATTTTTCTAGGGATTTGTTTTCTTGTGTATGCAGGAAGCAATCCGAACTAGGAGCTAGAAAACTACAAAACCTCTTCTTGAAGGTTTAGACGAGAGTAGACGGAGGAGAAGAATCCGTACATCTAGAGAACTTTTTCCTTCTTCGGAAACTCTGTTACAACCATCACCACAAGGTTCTGACCATAGCACTGAAGAGATGGAGAATAATAATGCCAGAAGAACTCTTGCAGATTATACCAATATAGCTGGACCTTAGCATTTCAATAGCATAGCAAGACCAAGAGTCAATGCAGCTAATATGGAGGTGAAACCACCATTAATCCAACTGGTGAAGAGTAATCAATTTAATGGGTTGTCTCACGAAAGCCCATATAAGCACCTTACAACTTTTAATGAGATCTGCAACACAGTAAAGATAAATGAGGTGCCGGACGAAGCAATCAAACTTAGCATGTTTCCATTCTCATTAGGAGGCAACGCTAAGCTTTGGTTGAATTCTTTTCCAGAAGGAAGCTTTACAAAATGGGAAGCAGTGGTGACAAAGTTCCTAAACAAATACTTTCCACAATCAAAGGTAAATAAAGGAAAGCAAGAGATTTCATCATTCAGGCAAGGCATGGAGGAATCACTAGGTCATTGATGCGGGCTGTCGCGGCCCATCAAATTTTATTGCAATTAAAGAATGCAGTACAGTGCTAGGAAGTGACTCCTAGGTCGTCTCTCAAGGACCAAATTTGGTTCAGTCAATAGGTAAAACACGAAGTGGGTGAGGGGGTTGAAAGTGTTTTTGAATGCGGTTGAACTAAACTAAAACATGAAATTAAACATAACAGTAAGGTCGAACGGTAAAAGATAGTAAAATCAGAGAATGCAGAATTCATCAGGATTTGAAAATAAAACTCTGGAAAAGTAAACGCGCAGAAAATGTAACAACAACCTAATTGAAATGCACCAAATGAACTTAAAGTCTAAACGCAACAATAGAAGTATCAGTAAAAGCAAACCGAGATTGAACAGTAAAATGCAATAGAAAATAAAGAAACGCTTCTAATGCTATTCAAATGTATCATTAAGCTATAACATTAAATGCGCAATGTAGCTTGGAAGTAAAATTAAATGCTCAAGTTGCATGATATATTAAAATACAAGAAGTAAGCATGTGGAGCTCCAAAGTGAATAATTCCAAAGTGAATAAAAGGTATTGTGTTCTCCTAGCAATTAACCTAATGTGTCCCCTATCCCAAGATGTAATAAAATGAAATGTGCTCTTCATTGCAAATTGTGACGTAACTACTCCCTATCACCGTACTACTATTCTTTCTAGCAAAACTAATGAGCTATTCCTACCTAAAAGCAATTTAAAAATCAGCGTGCTACTCTCCCAAAATCAAGCACCGCATGTGCTCTTTGAATCAACATTTCACTCTCCTCCTCGGTGGTAGCTCTCCAATAATGAAGCACTTCTTCCATCAAATTAAAGAAAAGAAATTAAACCGTTCCAGTATCACATTACCTTGCACGTACACCTACATATTCCACTTCTTTTTATTCTATTCTAATCTACCGTGGTGCTCCAAGATCGAGAAGAAAGAGTTGTTGTAGATGTCTTCAAAGAAGAGAGGCAGATGCAGGAGGAAGAAGCTAGTCATAAAGCTGCATTTCAAGATGTACTCATGACTAGCCCTGAAGATGAAAAGCCCAAGGTTAAAGGTAAACATTGTTTGTTGTTTCAGGTACAGGAAGAAGAAAAGATTGGAAGAGGAAGAAAAGTTCATAATGACTGGATGAAAGAACGACTCCATGAAAGAACGACTCCAACTTGGTACACCTGTGAGATTCAAAAACAAGTTGTGGGTTGTGAAAGGCTACAAAGAAAATGAGATGATAGAGATAGAGTCTCCACATTCTAGAAGAGTCAAAAAAGTGTACCGGAAGCAGTTGAAGAGTTGGTGGGATATGAACATCAACCATGAAGAAGGAACTTGAACTTTATTGGGTCAAGCTAATGACGTTAAAAGAGCGCTTGCTGGAAGGCATTCCAGTGATTTGAGGATAATTTTTCTTTTGATTGTATTTTTGTTTAATCAGTTGGACATTATTTCTGTAAAATTTTTGGGTATAACATCTACTGAAGGATGTTAGGCGGAAGAGTATCTACTGAAGGATACTATGTTTGTATACACCTACTGATGGGTGTTGGTAAGAAAGATTTGCCCATCTAATGAAGGGTGCTGGACGACTTTGGGTTAGGCTCGTGACGTTAAACAAGCGCTACCTGGGAGGCAACCCAGTTGATTGATTATATTTTTGTTTGTTCTGCTGTTGTTGCATGATAGGGATTTGCATAAGTGATCTGAGAATTTAATTGCAGGGAGCAAGTGAGGGGCATGAGTAGGAGACACTTAGGTTAAGTTAAGGAGAAGAAGAGTATTTCCCGAAAGTGCCGCTGAGCGGTAGTATCGCAAACTGGGCTTAGGTTGCCCCTTAGCGGAACCCGAGCCCATTAGGTTAGTTTTATATCCTAAGCTGCACTTTGGCTTCTCTTTTCAGATTCTTCTCTGCACATACACTTCTACTTACCTTTTCAAAGGTTTTCTACAATTTTTCCCTCATCCATTTTAAGAAAATCCCTCTCCACTCACTTTCTCACTAGTTTTCCATCTAAGTTTGGGGTTGGAAGAGAGCATCATAGCTTGAAAACATTCTCCATTCATCTAGCATCTCCACCCAAGTAAGTCAAGCATTTTTCATTCTAGGGTTCTTGAGTTTGAATTTGATTGTTAAAGCATGAATTTTTAGGGGTTTTGATTTCTATGCATGATTTGATGATTTAATTGATGTTTGAACCGATTGAACTGGATGATTTTGATCTGGAAAACTGAAAATTGCATGTGGGTGGAGTTAGGACAGGTTAAAAATGAATTTTTCAAAAATATGCAGAGTCACCGCTCAGGGGTAAATTGCCGCTAAGCGGCACTCTGACAGACATGTTGTTTTTGCGTTCTGGATTGCTGCACTGGTGGCGCTGAGGGGTGATTTTGACCCTCAGCGGTGGTTTAGCTTCGAAATAAGGTGTTGTCTGTGTTTTACTAATGCTTAACAACATGTTTTGTGGTTTTGTATCTGTGTTTGATGTAGGAATGGCATCCTCTTTAGGCAAAAGAATGAAGACCATGGCATCCAAAAGAAAAGAAAAGGAACCAGAACAACCCCATTCTAGTAGGTTCCTATCTCGCAAACATGAGAAGCACTTTAAGGTGGTCCAAGATAGGAGACTCCTTATGGAGAGAAAGGTTGGCATGATACCTAACTTTGCTCCTCAATTTAGAGAGCAATTGTTAGGGAATGATTGGGGGAAGCTAGCTACATACCCTACACCTGCCAATATAGTCGTGGTGAAAGAATTCTACACCAATGCAAGGAAGATTGGTGATTATCCGGCTGAGAATTACCTAGGCTATGTCAGAGGCCATGCTATTAGGTATGATCCTGATTCCATCAACAACTTCTTGGATACTGTGCGGGCTGGTGAGCAGTGCCAGTTTGCTCTTTGTATGGAAGAAGGCGCTGATTTTGATGATGTGGAGAGAGTTTTATGTGTACCTGGAGGACATTTTCAGAGGAATAGAACTGGCTCTGTGGTGAACATTAGGAGGACTGACTTGACTCCTCTTGCAAAGTATTGGATGGCGTTTTCTCATGCCAACATTCAGCCATGTTCTCATGTGTCAGACATCACTCTTAGCAGGGCATTCCTCCTTTACTGTGCAATCAGGAACTTGAATGTCAATATTGGACAGGTAATAGCTGATGAGATAAGGGTGTGTGCTAACACAACAAACAGCAAAGCACCCTTAGGACAACCTTCTTTAATTACACACCTTTGCAAGATAGCTGGGGTGGATACTTCTGCTCCACCATTTGAAAGGCCAAGGAAAGCAATTGATGAGGCCTATTATAGACAATACTATGGAGGTGAGGAGGCAGCTTAGCCAGTTCCACCATGCCGTACTCGCAGAGAAAGAGGGCAAGTACAGAGTCAGGCATCTGCTGAAACACATGAAGCAGAACCTTTCCAAATGAGGGACATGTACATGTCTCTTATAGGTGCACAGTTACAGTCTATCCATAAAGGGCAGGTGGCCACTGCTGAGATGATCGTTGGAATGTATGATACACCTCCAGCACACAGGTGGACTATGGAGGAGTTTCATAATGTGGTATCTTGGCCAGAAGAGCAGGTATAAGGAGGCAGAGCTGAAGCAGCTGAAGCTTCAACTATGGAGATGGATGAAGATGATGCTGATGATGATGAGGATGATGCATTTGAGGATGCTGAAGATGAGGAAGAAGAGGAGGATACAAATGACAGCTCAGATTGATGAGGAGCTGAGATAGCATTTACTGATGAATGCTATCATAACTAGAGCAGGACTTATGCTTGTGTTTGGTTTTATGTTCTGAACTTATTTATTTGTGTTTTTAGTTTGATGTACTCAATTGGAAACTTTGTCTGTTATGATGGTTTGCTTAAGATTGTTGTTTGATAAGTAATGTCTGATGATGCTTTGATATTGATTGATGTTGAGATGTGCACATTATATGCTTATACAGCAGGTGGTTCACAAGCTTTGTGAACAAATGCATGAGGTTATGATTGTGATTATGATACTAAGCAGGATGTGTACATGTGGAATGTGAATGAGCTTATATGTGAGGTTTTGAGCTCCAGAGTTTTGTGATTGAATGCTATTACTTTGAAAGCATGAATGACTTTGCCCACGTTTTCTATGATTGAATTATTTGCTTGTTTGCATCATATGATCAAGGCCATTTGTTGGTAACTCTTTTGTTAGCCAAATTCATGAAATTAGCCACTAAAAGAGAACACTTTGTGTTCTATCCTTTGAACCCCTACCTTGAACATGATTTGAAAACCCTTGTTGAAAAACTTTACCTTGAGTTAAGTAGAAAATATTTTGTGGTATTGACAAATGTTCAAGTTTGGGGTTGTTGGAAAATAGAAAGGGAAATTGAAAGCATTGAGCTAAGAGCTAAGAATTAAATATGTGAAAAAGAGAAAGAAAAGAAAGGAAAAAGCAAAGCTCAATGCAAAAGAAAGTTGGGGAAAAGTAAGAATGATTGTGTTTATATGATTCTCTTAACTCAAGGGTTTTGTGATCTAGAAAAACCAATTTTCTTGTTAGCCCAGCCACGTTATAAGCCACTGAAAAGTCCTTGTGATGATGCATGCTTGTGAATTTATTTGATTGTGGTTAAATGAAAGGCAAAGTCAATTCATGTGACATTGTGATAGTAAAGTGAATGAGTGATTACCTCTTATACACTTGTGTGTGAGTGAAACACTTTACTTAGTGAAAAAATATTCCATGAGCACATGAACATCCATGCTTAGTTGATTGATCATTCATGAAAAATAACATTTGTTGGATATTAAGTGACTTTGTGAACACTAAAGCATGTGTATGTCTTGATTGAAGTCTTTGTCATGAGCTTAAATTGAAGTTTTTACTTATCTTGAAAGGAAGATTTTTGAATGGAGTAAACCATTGTATTGATTGGTAGAAGATTGAGTTACATCTTGTTTGCTTGAGGACAAGCAAAGTTCTAAGTTTGGGGTTGTGATAACAGTTGAAAAACTGTTATTTTCATGCTTAAAATTGATACTAAAAGCAACCTTTAACACTTAGAAACTAGTTTGGAATCATACTTTCGTTCATATTTTGTGAAATAAGAGAGCTGGACAGGTTTATGCTTGATTTCAGTGTTTTATGCAGGTTTTAAGGTGAATTTGGTGAAAGAAGTGAAGAAGGATAGAGAGGGAATCAGAAAAGACATAAAAAAGTGCAAAAGGAGAAGTCACAACTAATGCTCAGCGGCAGTTTACCGCTGAGTGGCACTCAGAAACCCACGTTGGCTCCGCTGCGGGGTGAAAATGACGCTGAGGGGAAGAATCAACTTCACGCACTTACCGCTGAGCGGTAGTTTACCGCTGAGCGGCACTATTTTGGGCTTGGGCCTAATTTTCTGTATATTTTAGAATAGTATATAAGCTTTAGGACGTCCTAGGGTTTGTATCTTTGGCTGAGACGAAGCAAACACTCACTTTTCCACCCCTTGAAGGAAGATCTTGGATGCTCAGGCTACCTCCTCATCTTTCTAGGGTTCTATCTTTCATTCTTTCATTATTGTTCATCTAGTTTCACCATGAATATGGTGAACTAAACCTTGTATTGTTGTTGGGGAATCAATGTAGTCTTGTGAAACTCTCATATATGGAATTTGTGTTAACATCTTATTTCAAGATACATGCTTTCTTTCATCATTAGTTAGAGTTTTTCCTCTTTGCTTAAAGCTTGCTTTGTTTAACTCATTCAATGCCATGATTATTGATTTTGTCGATATGGGAACGTACGGGGAAATCTAGATCCGGGGAAATTCTCCCAATAGCATATTGCCTATACATAGGAATATGAGGGCCGGTTGCCGTTAAGCTTTTGCACTTCAGAATTAATTATTAGGGATGCTAGGAATTGTATGAACTCGTAATTAAGGATAGGCCTTCTTGCAAGGTGATTTAGAGAGTGGCATTAGCAATTGATGCAAAGAATGATGAATTCCTAAAAGTATATGAGAGTGGATAAGATGAAATACATAACCCCAACAACATACTCATCCATCTAATTCATTAAAGTGTTTGTATTCCTCTTTTCCATTGATCAAATTCATGAATACATGTTTAATTATTGTCTCTTGCATTTAAAACCTACAATCAATTTTGAACAAGTCTTAAATAGTCAACAAATGATATAGCTAACAAGGCTGTGAGTCCTTTGGGAAAACGATACTTGGTCTTACCTAGTTTTATTACTTGATACGATTCGGTCACACTTGTCGATTGTTAAACAAGTTTTTGGCGCCGTTTTTCGGTGTTCATAAATTTGTCATCAGTGAACTTCGTCCACTTCATCAACTTCATCTACTTCGTCCACTACGTCAACTTCATCTACTTCGTCAACTTCCTCCACTTCCTCCACTTCGTCCCCTCCCTCTACTTCCTCCATTTCGTCCAGTTCCTCCACTTCCTCCACCTCCTCCACATCGTTCACTTCCTCCATTTCGTCCACTTCGTCCACTTCTTCCTCTTACTCCACTTCGTCCACTTCATCCACTTCATCAACTTCGTCCACCTCGTCATCTTCGTCCACTTCGTCATCTTCGTCAACTTCGTCCACTTCCTCCACTTCCTTAACTTCCTCCACTTCCTCCACTTCGTCGTCTTCGTTCATTTCGTCCACTTCCTCCAAGTCCTCCACTTCGTCCACTTCCTCTACTTCCTCCACTTCGTCAACTTCGTCCACTTCCTCCACTTACTCCACTTCAGCAAGTTCGTGAACTTCGTCCACTTCATCCACTTCGTCCACTTCGTGAACTTCGTCCACTTCCTCCACTTCCTCCATTTCCACCACTTCCTCCACTTCCTCCACGTCCTCCACTTCCTCCACTTCCTCCACTTCGTCCACTTCGTCAACTTCCTCAACTTCGTCCACTTCCTCTAGTTCCTCCACTTCCTCCACTTCCTCCACTTCTGCTTCCACTTCCTCCACTTCCTCCACTTCCTCCACTTCAACCACTTCGTCCACTTCCTCCACTTCTTCCACTTCGTCCACTTTCTCCACTTCCTCCACTTCGTCCACTTCATCCTCTTCGTCCATTTTGTCGCTTTCCTCCACTTCCTCCACTTCGTCCACGTCTTCCACTTCCTCCACTTCCTCCACTTCGTCAAGTTCGTCCACTTCCTCCACTTCCTCCACTTACTCCACTTCGTCAACTTCGTGAGCTTCGTCCACTTCGTCAACTTCATCCACTTCGTCCACTTCCTCCACTTCCTCCACCTCCACCACTTCCTCCACTTCCTCCCCTTCCTCCACTCCCTCAACTTCCTCCACTTCCTCCACTTCCTCCACTTCTTCTTCCACTTCCTCCACTTCCTCCACTTCCACCACTTCCTCCATTTCCTCCACTTCGTCCACTTCCTAGACTTCATCCCCTTCGTCCAGTTCATCCTCTTCGTCCAATTTGTCCACTTCCTCCACTTCCTCCACTTACTCCACTTCGGAAACTTCGTCCACTTCGTCAACTTCGTCAACTTTCACCACTTACTCCACTTCCTCCACTTCCTCCATTTCGTCGAGTTCCTCCACTTCATCCACTTCCTCCACTTCTTCCACTTACTCCACTTCGTCAACTTCGTGAACTTCGTCCACTTCATCAACTTCATCCACTTTCTCCACTACATCAACTTCGTCTACTTCGTCTACTTCGTCCACTTCCTCCACTTCCTCAAGTTCCCCCACTTCCTCTACTTCCTCCATTTCGTCCAACTCCTCCACTTCCTCCACTTCGTCCACTTCGTCCATGTCGTCCACTTCCTCCACTTCCTGAACATCGTCCACTTCCTCAACTTCGTCCATTTCCTCCACTTCCTCCACTTCCTCCACTTCCTCAACTTCCTCCACTTCTTCTTCCACTTCCTCCATTTCCTCCACTTCCTCCACTTCCTCCACATCCTCCACATCCTCCACTTCCTCAACTTCCTCCACTTCCTCCATTCGTCCAGTTCCTCCACTTCCTCATCTTCGTCCACTTTGTCTACTTCGTTCTCTTCGTCCATTTCGTCCATTTCCTCCATTTCCTATACTTCCTCCACTTCGTCAACTTCCTCCACTTTCTCCACTTGGTCAACTTCGTGAACTTCGTAAATTTCATCCACTTCGTCAAGGTCCTCCACTTCGTCCACTACATGAACTTCGTCCACTTCGTCAACTTTGTCCACTTCCTCCACTTCCTCCACTTCCTCCACTTCCACCACTTCCTCCACTTCCTCCACTTCTTCCACTTCCTCCACTTTGTCCACTTCGTCAACTTCGTCAACTTCGTCCATTTCCTCCACTTCCTCCACTTTCTCCACTTCCTCAACTTCGTCCACTTCGTCCACTTCCACCACTTCCAACACTACCTCCACTTCGTCCACTTCCTTCACTTCCTCCACTTGCATTAGTTCCTGCATTTTATCCAGTTCCTCCACTTCGTCCGCTTCCTACACTTCTTCCACTTACTCCACTTCGTCAGCTTCCTGAACTTCGTCCACTTCATCAACTTCATCCACTTCGTCCACTACGTCAACTTCGTCTACTTCGTCCACTTCGTCAACTTCCTCCACTTCCTCCAGTTCCTCCAGTTCCTCCAGTTCCTCCACTTCGTCCATTTCGTCCAGTTCCTCCACTTCCTCCACTTCGTCCTCTTTGTCCATTTCGTCCAGTTCCCCCATTTCCTCCACTTCCTCCACATCGTCCACTTCCTCCACTTCGTCAACTTTGTCCACTTCCTTCACTTCGTCAACTTCGTCCACTTCGTCCACTTCATCCACTTCGTCCACTTCGTCTACTTCGTCCACTTCCTCCAGTTCCTCCACTTCATCCACTTCGTTCACTTCCTCCAATTCCTTCACTTCGTCCACTTCATCGTCTTCGTTCATTTCGTCCAGTTCCTGCAATTCCTCCACTTCCTCCACTTCGTCCACTTCGTCCACTTCGTCCACTTCGTCAACTTCGTCAACTTCCTCCACTTACTCCACTTCGTCAAGTTCGTGAACTTATTTCACTTCATCCACTACGTCCACTTCGTCCACTTTGTCAACTTCGTGAACTTCGTCCACTTCCTCCACTTCCACCACTTCCTCCACTTCCTCCACTTCCTCCACTTCGTTAACTTCGTCAACTTTGTCCACATCCTCCAGTTCCTCCACTTCCTTCATTTCCTCGACTTCCTTCACTTCTTCAACTTCCTCCACTTCCTCCACTTCATCCACTTCTTCTTCCACTTCCTCCACTTCGTCAACTTCGTCCACTTCCTCCACTTACTCCAGTTCGTCAAGTTCGTGAACTTCGTCCACTTCGTCAACTTCGTCCACTTCGTCAACTTCGTCCACTTCGTCCACTACGTCAATTTCGTCCACTTTGTCCACTTCGTCCTCTTCGTCAACTTCGTCAACTTCGTCCACTTCCTCCAGTTCCACCACTTCCTCCACTTTCTCCACTTCCCCCACTTCCTCCACCTCGTCCACTTTGTCAACTTCGTCAACTTCATCCACTTCCTCCACTTCCTCCACTTCATCCACTTCGTCCACTACGTCAACTTCATCCACTTCCTCGACTTCCTCGACTTCGTCCACTTCGTTACTTTGTCAACTTCATCAACTTCGTCCACTTCGTCCACTTCCTCTACTTCCTCCACTTCCTTCACCTCTTCCACTTCCTCCACTTCTTCTTCCACTTCCTCCACCTCGTCCACTTCCTCCACTTCCACCACTTTCTCCTCTTCGTCCACTTCCTCCACTTCCTCCACTTCCTCCACTTCACCCACTTCCTCCACTTCATCCTCTTCGTCCATTTTGTCCACTTCGTCCACTTCCTCCACGTCGTCCACTTCCTCCACTTCCTCCACTTACTCCACTTCTTGAACTTCGTGAACGTCGTCGACTTCATCAAATTCGTCCACTTCGTCCACGTCGTCAACATCATCCACTTCGTCCACTACGTGAACTTTGTCCATTTCCTCCACTTCCTCAACTTCCTCCACTTCCTCCACTTCTGCTTCCACTTCCTCCACTTCGTCAACTTCCTCCACTTCAACCACTTCGTCCACTTCCTCCACTTCTTCCACTTCGTCCACTTCCTCTACTTCCTCCACTTCGTCCAATTCATCCTCTTCGTCCATTTTGTCGCTTTCCTCCACTTCCTCCACTTCGTCAACGTCTTCCACTTCCTCCACTTCGTCAAGTTCTTCCACTTTCTCTACTTCCTCCACTTACTCCACTTCGTCAACTTCGTGAGCTTCGTCCACTTCGTCCACTTCGTCAACTTCGTCCACTTCGTCCACTTCCTCCACCTCCACCACTTCCTCCACTTCCTCCCCTTCCTCCACTCCCTCAACTTCCTCCACTTCCTCCACTTCTTCTTCCACTTCCTCCACTTCCTCCACTTCCTCCACTTCCTAGACTTCGTCCCCTTCGTCCAATTCATCCTCTTCGTCCAATTTGTCCACTTCCTCCATTTCGTCGAGTTCCTCCACTTCATCCACTTCCTCCACTTCTTTCACTTACTCCACTTCGTCAACTTCGTGAACTTCGTCCACTTCATCAACTTCATCCACTTTGTCCACTACATCAACTTCGTCTACTTCGTCCACTTTGTCAACTTCCTCCACTTCCTCCAGTTCCTCCACTTCCTCCACTTCCTCCATTTCGTCCAACTCCTCCACTTCCTCCACTTCGTCCACTTCGTCCTCTTCGTCCATGTCGTCCACTTCCTCCACTTCCTGAACATTGTCCACTTCCTCCACTTCGTCAACTTCCTCCACTTCGTCAACTTCGTCCACTTCCTCCACTTCCTTAACTTCGTCCACTTCGTCGTCTTCGTTCATTTCGTCCACTTCCTCCAATTCCTCCACTTCCTCCATTTCGTCCACTTCGTGAACTTTGTCAACTTCCACCACTTCCTCTACTTCCTCCACTTCCTCCACTTCTTCCACTTCCTCCACTTCGTCCACTTCGTCCACTTCGTCAAATTCGTCAACTTCGTCCATTTCCTCCACTTCCTCCACTTCCTCAACTTCCTCCACTTCTTCTTCCACTTCCTCCATTTCCTCCACTTCCTCCAATTCCTCCACTTCCTCCACATCCTCCACATCCTCCACTTCCTCCACTTCCTCCATTCGTCCAGTTCCTTCACTTCCTCCTCTTCGTCCACTTTGTCTACTTCGTTCTCTTCGTCCATTTCGTCCATTTCCTCCATTTCCTACACTTCCTCCACTTCGTCAACTTCCTCCACTTTCTCCACTTGGTCAACTTCGTGAACTTCGTAAATTTCGTCCACTTCGTCAAGTTCCTCCACTTCGTCCACTACATGAACTTCGTCCACTTCCTCCACTTCCTTCACTTCCTGCACTTCCACCACTTCCTCCACTTCCTCCACTTCTTCCACTTCCTCCACTTTGTCCACTTCGTCAACTTCGTCAACTTCGTCCATTTCCTCCACTTCCTCCACTTTCTCCACTTCCTCAACTTCGTCCACTTCGTCCACTTCCACCACTTCCAACACTACCTCCACTTCCTCCACTTGCATCAGTTCCTCCATTTTATCCAGTTCCTCCACTTCGTCCGCTTCCTGCACTTCTTCCACTTACTTCACTTCGTCAACTTCCTGAACTTCGTCCACTTCATCCACTTCGTCCACTACGTCAACTTCGTCTACTTCGTCCACTTCGTCAACTTCCTCCAGTTCCTCCACTTCGTCCATTTCGTCCAGTTCCTCCACTTCCTCCACTTCGTCCTCTTTGTCCATTTCGTCCAGTTCCTCCATTTCCTCCACTTCCTCCACATCGTCCACTTTCTCCACTTCGTCAACTTCGTCCACTTCCTTCACTTCGTCAACTTCCTCCACTTCGTCCACTTCGTCCACTTCGTCCACTTCATCCACTTCGTCCACTTCGTCTACTTCGTCCACTTCCTCCACTTCCTCCACTTCATCCACTTCGTTCACTTCCTCCAATTCCTTCACTTCGTCCACTTCATCGTCTTCGTTTATTTCGTCCACTTCCTCCACTTCTTCCACTTCGTCAACTTCGTCAACTTCCTCCACTTACTCCACTTCATCAAGTTCGTGAACTTATTTCACGTCATCCACTACGTCCACTTTGTCAACTTCGTGAACTTGGTCCACTTCCTCACTTCCACCACTTCCTCCAGTTCCTCCACTTCCTCCACTTCGTTAACTTCGTCAACTTTGTCCACATCCTCCAGTTCCTCCACTTCCTTCACTTCCTCGACTTCCTTCACTTCTTCAACTTCCTCCACTTCCTCCACTTCATCCACTTCTTCTTCCACTTCCTCCACTTCGTCAACTTCGTCCACTTCCTCCACTTACTCCAGTTCGTCAAGTTCGTGAACTTCAACCACTTCGTCAACTTCGTCCACTTCGTCCACTTCGTCCACTACGTCAATTTCGTCTACTTTGTCCACTTCGTCCTCTTCGTCAACTTCGTCAACTTCGTCCACTTCCTCCAGTTCCACCATTTCCTCAACTTTCTCCACTTCCCCCACTTCCTCCACCTCATCCACATCGTCAACTTCGTCAACTTCCTCCACTTCCTCCACTTCCTCCACTTCCTCCACTTCGTCCACTACGTCAACTTCGTCCACTTCCTCGACTTCCTCCACTTCGTCCACTTCGTTACTTTGTCAACTTCATCAACTTCGTCCACTTCCTCCACTTCCTCCACTTCCTCCACTTCCACCACTTTCTCCACTTCGTCCACTTCGTCCACTTCCTCCACTTCACCCACTTCCTCCACTTCATCCTCTTCGTCCATTTTGTCCACTTCGTCCACTTCCTCCACGTCGTCCACTTCCTCCACTTCCTCCACTTACTCCACTTCTTGAACTTCGTGAACGTCGTCGACTTCATCAAATTCGTCCACTTCGTCCACGTCGTCAACATCATCCACTTCGTCCACTACGTGAACTTTGTCCATTTCCTCCACTTCCTCAACTTCCTCCACTTCCTCCACTTCTACTTCCACTTCCTCCACTTCGTCAACTTCCTCCACTTCAACCACTTCGTCCACTTCCTCCACTTCTTCCACTTCGTCCACTTCCTCTACTTCCTCCACTTCGTCCAATTCATCCTCTTCGTCCATTTTGTCGCTTTCCTCCACTTCCTCCACTTCGTCAACGTCTTCCACTTCCTCCACTTCGTCAAGTTCTTCCACTTTCTCTACTTCCTCCACTTACTCCACTTCGTCAACTTCGTGAGCTTCGTCCACTTCGTCCACTTCGTCAACTTCGTCCACTTCGTCCACTTCCTCCACTTCCTCCACCTCCACCACTTCCTCCACTTCCTCCCCTTCCTCCACTCCCTCAACTTCCTCCACTTCCTCCACTTCTTCTTCCACTTCCTCCACTTCCTCCACTTCCTCCACTTCCTAGACTTCGTCCCCTTCGTCCAGTTCATCCTCTTCGTCCAATTTGTCCACTTCCTCCATTTCGTCGAGTTCCTCCACTTCATCCACTTCCTCCACTTCTTCCACTTACTCCACTTCGTCAACTTCGTGAACTTCGTCCACTTCATCAACTTCATCCACTTTGTCCACTACATCAACTTCGTCTACTTCGTCCACTTTGTCAACTTCCTCCACTTCCTCCAGTTCCTCCACTTCCTCCACTTCCTCCATTTCGTCCAACTCCTCCACTTCCTCCACTTCGTCCACTTCGTCCTCTTCGTCCATGTCGTCCACTTCCTCCACTTCCTGAACATCGTCCACTTCCTCCACTTCGTCAACTTCCTCCACTTCGTCAACTTCGTCAACTTCGTCCACTTCCTCCACTTCCTTAACTTCCTCCACTTCGTCCACTTCGTCGTCTTCGTTCATTTCGTCCACTTCCTCCAATTCCTCCACTTCCTCCATTTCGTCCACTTCGTGAACTTTGTCCACTTCCACCACTTCCTCCACTTCCTCCACTTCCTCCACTTCCTCCACTTCTTCCACTTCGTCCACTTCGTCCACTTCGTCCACTTCGTCAAATTCGTCAACTTCGTCCATTTCCTCCACTTCCTCCACTTCCTCAACTTCCTCCACTTCTTCTTCCACTTCCTCCATTTCCTCCACTTCCTCCAGTTCCTCCACTTCCTCCACATCCTCCACATCCTCCACTTCCTCCACTTCCTCCATTCGTCCAGTTCCTCCACTTCCTCCTCTTCGTCCACTTTGTCTACTTCGTTCTCTTCGTCCATTTCGTCCATTTCCTCCATTTCCTACACTTCCTCCACTTCGTCAACTTCCTCCACTTTCTCCACTTGGTCAACTTCGTGAACTTCGTAAATTTCGTCCACTTCGTCAAGTTCCTCCACTTCGTCCACTACATGAACTTCGTCCACTTTGTCAACTTTGTCCACTTCCTCCACTTCCTCCACTTCCTGCACTTCCACCACTTCCTCCACTTCCTCCACTTCTTCCACTTCCTCCACTTTGTCCACTTCGTCAACTTCGTCCATTTCCTCCACTTCCTCCACTTTCTCCACTTCCTCAACTTCGTCCACTTCGTCCACTTCCACCACTTCCAACACTACCTCCACTTCCTCCACTTGCATCAGTTCCTCCATTTTATCCAGTTCCTCCACTTCGTCCGCTTCCTGCACTTCTTCCACTTACTCCACTTCGTCAACTTCCTGAACTTCGTCCACTTCATCAACTTCATCCACTTCGTCCACTACGTCAACTTCGTCTACTTCGTCCACTTCGTCAACTTCCTCCAGTTCCTCCACTTCGTCCATTTCGTCCAGTTCCTCCACTTCCTCCACTTCGTCCTCTTTGTCCATTTCGTCCAGTTCCTCCATTTCCTCCACTTCCTCCACATCGTCCACTTTCTCCACTTCGTCAACTTCGTCCACTTCCTTCACTTCGTCAACTTCCTCCACTTCGTCCACTTCGTCCACTTCGTCCACTTCGTCCACCTCATCCACTTCGTCCACTTCGTCTACTTCGTCCACTTCCTCCACTTCCTCCACTTCATCCACTTCGTTCACTTCCTCCAATTCCTTCACTTCGTCCACTTCATCGTCTTCGTTTATTTCGTCCACTTCCTCCACTTCTTCCACTTCGTCAACTTCGTCAACTTCCTCCACTTACTCCACTTCATCAAGTTCGTGAACTTATTTCACGTCATCCACTACGTCCACTTTGTCAACTTCGTGAACTTGGTCCACTTCCTCACTTCCACCACTTCCTCCACTTCCTCCACTTCCTCCACTTCGTTAACTTCGTCAACTTTGTCCACATCCTCCAGTTCCTCCACTTCCTTCACTTCCTCGACTTCCTTCACTTCTTCAACTTCCTCCACTTCCTCCACTTCATCCACTTCTTCTTCCACTTCCTCCACTTCGTCAACTTCGTCCACTTCCTCCACTTACTCCAGTTCGTCAAGTTCGTGAACTTCAACCACTTCGTCAACTTCGTCCACTTCGTCCACTACGTCAATTTCGTCTACTTTGTCCACTTCGTCCTCTTCGTCAACTTCGTCCACTTCCTCCAGTTCCACCACTTCCTCAACTTTCTCCACTTCCCCCACTTCCTCCACCTCATCCACTTCGTCAACTTCGTCAACTTCCTCCACTTCCTCCACTTCATCCACTTCGTCCACTACGTCAACTTCGTCCACTTCCTCGACTTCCTCCACTTCGTCCACTTCGTTACTTTGTCAACTTCATCAACTTCGTCCACTTCTCCACTTCCTCCACTTCCTCCGCTTCCACCACTTTCTCCACTTCGTCCACTTCGTCCACTTCCTCCACTTCACCCACTTCCTCCACTTCATCCTCTTCGTCCATTTTGTCCACTTCGTCCACTTCCTCCACGTCGTCCACTTCCTCCACTTCGTCAACTTTGTCCACTTCCTCCACTTACTCCACTTCGTGAACTTCGTGAACGTCGTCGACTTCATCAACTTCGTCCACTTCGTCCACGTCGTCAACTTCATCCACTTCGTCCACTACGTGAACTTTGTCCATTTCCTCCACTTCCTCCACTTACTCCACTTCGTGAACTTCGTCCACTTCGTTCACTTCCTCCACTTCCTTCACTTCCTACACTTCCTCCACATCCTCCACTTTCTCCACTTCCTCCATTCGTCCAGTTCCTCCACTTCGTCCACTTTTTCTACTTCGTTCTCTTCGACAACTTCGTCCACTTCCTCCACTTACTCCACTTCGTCAACTTCGTGAACTTCGTCCACTTCGTCAATTTCGTCCACTTCGTCCACTTCCTCCACTTCGTCCACTTCCTGTACTTCAACCACTTCCTCCAGTTCCTCCACTTCGTCCACTTCCTCCACTTCGTCCACTTCGTCAACTTCGTCCACTTCGTCAACTTCGTCCACTTCGACCACTTCGTCCACTTCGTCCACTTCGTCCACTTCGTCCACTTCGTCTACTTCGTCCACTTCGTCCACTTCCTCCACTTCGTTCACTTCCTCCACTTCCTTCACTTCGTTCACTTCCTCCACTTCCTTCACTTCCTCCACTTCCTCCACATCCTCCAGTTCGTCCACTTCCTCCACTTCCTCCACTTCGTCAACTTCGTCCACTTCCTCCACTTTCTCCACTTGCTCAATTTCGTGAACTTCGTCAACTTCGTCCACTTCGTCCACGTCGTCAACTTCATCCACTACGTGAGCTTTGTCCACTTCCTCCACTTCGTCAACTTCGTCCACTTCCTCCACTTCCTCCACTTACTCCACTTCGTGAACTTCGTCCACTTCGTCCACTTCGTCCACTTCATCCACTTCCTCCACTTCGTTCACTTCCTCCACTTCCTCCACTTCCTCCATTCGTCCAGTTCCTCCACTTCCTCCACTTCGTCCACTTCGTCAACTTCGTCCACTTCCTTCACTTCGTCAACTTCCTCCACTTCGTCCACTTCGTCCACTTCGTCCACTTCATCCACTTCGTCCACTTCGTCTACTTCGTCCACTTCCTCCACTTCCTCCACTTCATCAACTTCGTCCACTTCATCCACTTCCTGCACTTCGTCCACTTCGTCCACTTTGTCTACTTCGTTCCCTTCGCCCATTTCGTCCATTTCCTCCACTTCGTCCACTTCCTTCACTTCGTCAACTTCATCCACTTCCTCCACTTTCTACATTTGGTCAACTCGTGAACTTCGTCCACTTCGTCCACTTCGTCAACTTCATCCACTTCCTCCACCTCGTCCACTTCCTCCACTTCCACCACTTCCTCCACTTCATCCACTTCCTCCACTTCGTCAACTTCGTCCACTTCCTCCACTTACTCCAGTTCGTCAATTTCGTGAACTTCGTCCACTTCCTCTACTCCGTCCACTTCGTCTACTTCGTCCACTTCGTCCACTTCGTCCACTTCGTCCACTTCCTTCACTTCCTCCACTTCCTCCACATCCTCCACTTCCTCCACTTCCTCCACTTCCTCCATTCGTCCAGTTCCTCCACTTCCTCCACTTCGTCCACTTTGTCTACTTCGTTCTCTTCGTCCATTTCGTCCATTTCCTCCAGTTCGTCCACTTCCTCCACTTCGTCAACTTCGTCCACTTCCTCCGGTTCCTCCACTTTCTCCACTTGCTCAACTTCGTGAACTTCGTCAACTTCGTTCACTTCGTCCACGTCGTCAACTTCATCCACTTCGTCCCCTACGTGAACTTTGACCACTTCCTCCACTTCGTCCACTTCGTCCATTTCCTCCAATTCCTCCACTTCCTCCACTTACTCCACTTGGTGAACTTCGTGAACTTCGTCCACTTCCTCCATTCGTCCAGTTCCTCCACTTCCTCCACTTCGTCCACTTCGTCAACTTCGTCCACTTCGTGCGCTTCATCAACTTCGTCCAGTTCATCCACTTCGTCCACTTCGTCTACTTCGTCCACTTCGTCCACTTCGTCCACTTCGTCCACTTCGTCAACTTCGTCCACTTCGTCCACTTCATCTACTTCGTCCACTTCGTCCACCTCCTCCACTTCGTCCACTTCGTCAACTTCGTCCACTTCGTCCAGTTCCTCCACTTCCTCCACTTACTCCACTTCGTGAACTTCGTCCACTTTGTCCACTTCATCTACTTCGTCCACTTCGTCCACTTCGTCCACTTCATCCACTTCCTCCACTTCGTTCACTTCCTCCACTTCCTCCACTTCCTCCATTCGTCTAGTTCCTCCACTTCCTCCACTTCCTCCACTTCGTCAACTTCGTCCACTTCGTCCACTTCGTCCGCTTCATCAACTTCGTCCACTTCGTCAACTTCGTCCGCTTCGTCTACTTCGTCCACTTCGTCAACTTCCTCTATTTCGTCCACTTCGTTCACTTCCTCCACTTCCTTCACTTCGTTCACTTCCTCCACTTCCTTCACTTCCTCCACTTCCTCCACTTCCTCCACTTCCTCCACATCCTCCACTTCCTCCACTTCCACCATTCGTCCAGTTCCTCCACTTCTGATGCACAAATTTATGATCACCAAAATATGATGTCACAAACTTGTTTAACAATCGGCAAGTATGACCAAATCGTTTCAAGTAATTAACTTGGTAAGACCAAGTATCGTTCTCCCAAAGGACTCACGGCCTAGTTTAGTTATGTGATTTGTTGATTAGCTAGGACTTAAGAACGAAATAATTGGATTTTAATATGCAAAAGACGAAATTAAACATGTATGCATAAGGTTGATCAATGGCTAAAGCAAAATACAAACACTTTCAATGGAATATATGAATGAGTATGTTGTTGGGGTTCAATTTCATCTTATCCACTCTCATATATTTTAGGAATTCAACATTCAAATCATCATTGTTAATGCCACTCTCTAAAGTACCTTTCAAGAAGGCTTCTCCCTAATTACGAGTTCATACCATTCCTAGCATTCCTAATAATTAGTTCATCAAGTGCAGGAGCTTAAGGCAACCAATATACTTATTGGGAGAAATTCCCCGGATCTAGACTTCCCCGTACGTTCCCGTATCGACAAAATCAATAATCATGCATTGAATGAGTTAAACAAAGTAAGCATTAAGCAAAGAGGAAAAACCCTAACTAATGATGAAAGAAAGCATAAGTCTCAGATTAAGATGCAAGCATAAATTCCATATATGAGAGCTTCAAAAGATTACATTGATTCCCCAACAAACATACAAGGTTTAGTTCACAATATTCATGGTGAACCTAGATGAACAATAATGAAAGAATGTAGGATAAAACCCTAGAAAGGTGAAGAGGTAGCCTAAGCATCCAAGATCCTCCTTCAAAGGGGTGGAGGAGAGAGTGTTTGCTTCGTCACAGCCAAAGATACAAACCCTAGGATGTCCTAAAGCTTATATACTATTCTAAAATTACAAAAAATCTAGGTCCAAGCCCATAAGTGTGCCGCTCAGCGGTAAAGTACCACTCGGCGGTAAGTGCGTGAGTCGTTTCTTCCCCTCAGCGGCCATTTTGCCCCTCAGCGGATCTCCCGTAAGCTCCTGAGTGCCGCTCAGCGGTAAACTGCCGTTGAGCGGTGACTTCGGCTTCTCCTTTTGCACTTTTTGATGTCTTTTCTGATTTCATCTCTCTCCTTCTTCACTTCTTTCACCAAATTCACCTTAAAACCTGCACAAAAACACTGAAATCAAGCATAAACCTGTCCAGCTCTCTTATTTATGAAAATATGAATAAAAGTATGATTTCAAGCTAGTTTTTAAGTATAAAGGTTGCTTTTAGTATCAATTTTAAGCATGAAAATAACAGTTTTTCAACTGTTATCACAACCCCAAACTTAGAACTTTGCTTGTCCTCAAGCAAACAAGATGTAACTCAATCTCCAACCAATTCATATGATGGTTCACTCATTCAAGAATCCTCTTTTTCAAGATAAGTAACAACTTCACTCAAACTTATGACCAAGAGTTCAATCAAGATGTGCACATGCTTTAGTGTTCACAAAGTCATTTAAATTCCAACAAATGCTATTTTTC
Organism: Vigna reflexopilosa; assembly: GCA_027742785.1. NCBI lineage: Eukaryota > Viridiplantae > Streptophyta > Magnoliopsida > Fabales > Fabaceae > Vigna > Vigna reflexopilosa. The sequence continues at coordinate 22,578,141 of CM050916.1, read as the reverse complement.
ATGAATGATCAATCAATTAAACATGGATGTTCATGTGCTCATGGAATATTTCCTCACTAGATAAAGTGTTTCACTCACACACAAGTGTATAAGAGGTAATCACTCATTCACTCTACTATCACAATGTCACATGAATCAACTTTGCCTTTCATTTTATCACAATCAAAAACATTCACAAGCATGCATCATCACAAGGACTTTTCAATGGCTTATAATGTGGCTGGGCTAACAAGAAAATTGGTTTTTCTGGATCACAAAATCCTTGAGTTAAGACAATCATAACAACACAATTATTCTTATTCATTCCCAACTTTCTTTTGCATTGAGCTTTGCCTTTTTCTTTTCTTTTCTTTTCTTTTTTACTTTTTAGCTCTTAGCTCAATGCGTTTCCTTTTTCATGTTTTCCCAACAACCCCAAACTTGAACATTTAACAATACCACACAAGATCTTCTACTTAACTCAAGGTAAAGATTTTCAATCAAGGGTTTTCAGTGTATGTTCAAGGCTAAGGGTTCAAAGGATAGAACACAAAGTGTTCTCTTTTATTGGGCTAACTTTATGAATTTGGCCAATAAAAAGGGTTCCAACAAACGGCCTTGATCATATGATGCAAAACAAGCAATTGATTCAATCATAGAAAACCTGGGCAAAGTCATTCATGCTTTCAAAGTAATAGCATTTAACAATAACAACTCTGGAGCTCAAAACCTCACATATAAGCTCATTCCCATTTGACATACACATCCTGCTTAATCTCACAATCACAATCATAATATCCTGCATTTGTTCACAAAGCTTGTGAATCACCTGTATAAGCATTTTAATGTGCACATCATCTCAACATCAATCAATCACTAATCATCATCAAGCATTACTTATCAAACAATCACAGTTAATAGCAAACCATCACACAAACCAGGTGTCCAATAGAGTACATCAAACCCTAATCTAAAAACAAAAACAAATAAGTTCAGAAAACTTAAACCAACAAAAGCATAAGCATATGATAGCATTCATCAGTAAATGCTATCTTAGCTCCTCTTCAGTCTGAGCTGTCCTCTGTATCTTCCTCTTCCTCCTCATCTTCATCATCTTCAAATGCATCATCATCATCAGCATCATCTTCTTCCATCTCTCTTGCTGAAGCTTCAGCTGCTCCAGCTCCTTCTCCATGCACTGGCTCCTCTGGCCAAGCTACCACATTATGGAATTCATCCGTAGTCCACTTGTGGGCTGGAGGTGTATCATACATCCCCACAATCATCTCAGCAGTGGCCACCTGCCCTTTGTGAATGGACTGCAACTGAGCACCTATAAGAGACATATACATGTCCCTCATCTGGAATGGTTCTACTTTATGTGTCTCAGCAGATGTCTGGCTCTGTGCTGGCCCTCTCTCTCTACGAGCACGACGTGGTGGAACTGGCTGAGCTGCTTCCTCACCTCCACAGTACTGTCTGTAATAAGCCTCATCAATAGCTTTTCTTGGCCTCTCAAATGGTGGAGCAGAAGTGTCCACCCCAGCTATCTTGCAAAGGTGAGTGATCAAGGAGGGATGTCCTAGTGGTGCTTTGTTGTTTGAGGTATTGGCGCACACACTAATCTCATCAGCTATCACCTGCCCAATATTAACATTCAAGTTTCTGATAGCACAGTAGATGAATAGTGCCCTGCTGAGAGTAATATCTGACACATGTGAACATGGCTGAATATTGGCGTGAGAAAACGCCATCCAATACTTTGCAAGAGGAGTCAAATCCGTCCTCCTAATGTTAACCACTGAGCCAGATCTATTTCTTTGGAAGTGTCCTCCAGGTATACACAGTACTCTCTCCACATCCTCATAATCAGCACCTTCCTCCATCCAAAGAGCAAACTGGCACTGCTCACCAGCCCACACAGTGTCCAGGAAGTTATTGATAGAATCAGGATCATACCTGATAGCATGGCCTCTGACATAGCCTAAATAATTCTCAGCTGGATAATCACCAATCAGCGGCAGTTTACCCCTCAGTGGTAACTCTACAGATTTTTGAAAATCTTGTTTTAAAGCTGTCCTAACTCCACCCAAATGCAATTTTCAGTTTTCCAGTTCATAATCATGCAGTTTAATCGGTTCAAACATCAAATATATCATCAAATCATGCATAGAAATCAAAACCCCTAAATATTCATGCTTTGACAATCACATTCAAATTCAAAAACCCTAGAATGAACAAAATGCTTTTTACTTACTTGGGTGGAGATACTAGATGCAATGAAAATGCTTCCAAGTTAGAATGCTCTCTTCCAACCCCAAACTTTGATGGCACACTAGTGAAAAAGTGAGTGGAAGAGAAATTTTCTTAAGAGGGAAGAGTGAAAAGATGTGGAAAACCTTGGAGAAGGTATGTGGGAGTGTTTGTGCAGAGAAGAGCCTGAAAGTATGAGAAATTGCGCAGATTAGGGTTTAAAAATACCCTAATGGGCTCGGGTCCCGCTAAGGGGAACTAAAGCCCATCTGCGAGAGTACCGCTCAGCGGCACTTTCGTGATGTGCTCTTCTCCTTCTTTTCTTAACCTACGTGCCTCCTAAACATGCCCCTCACTGGTTCCCTGCAATTCAATGTTTAGAATACTTATGCAAACCCTATTATGCAACTAAAATGAAACAAACAAAAAACAAACAATCAACTGGGTTGCCTCCCAGGTAGCGCTTGTTTAACGTCACGAGCCTGACCCAAAATCCACCAACACCCATCAGTAGGTGTTACAAACTTACCAACACCCATCAGTAGGTGCAAAATTTTCTCACTAACACCCATCAGTAGGTGTTACAATCTTGGCATCCTTCAGTAGATGCTATATCTAACTAGCATCCTTCAGTAGATGCTATGTTCAACAAAATATTTACAAAATAATGTTCAACAAATTACAACTTACAAACCAAAATAAAATTAAAAGTTTTTAAATCAACTGGGTTGCCTCCCAGCAAGCGCTCTTTTAACGTCATTAGCTTGACCCGGTAAAGCTCAAGTTCCTTCTTTATAGTTGATGTTGTCATTCCACCAACTCCTCAGCTATTTCCTGTGAACTGTTTTGGTCCTTCTAGAATGTGGAGACTCTATCTCTATCATCTCCTTCTCTTTAAAGCCCTTCACAACCCACAACTTGTTCTTGATTCTTACAGGTGTGCCAAGTTGGAGTCTTCTTTTCTCCCAGTCACCAGGAATTTCTCCTCCTCTTCCAATCTTTTCTTCCTTGTGTACCTGAAACAACAAACAATGGTTACCTACAACCTTGAGATTTTCATCTTTACGGCTAGTCATGGGTGCATCTTGAAATGCAGCTTTATAACTAGCTTCTTCCTCCTGTGTTTGCGTCTCATCTTTAAAGACGTCTATAACCACTCTCTCCTCCCTGTCCTGGAGCACTACTATACCTTCATTTACATCAATGATAGCTTTGGCCGTTTTCATAAACGGTCTTCCAGTATGATAGGTATCTTCTTTGTCTCCATCTTCATCACCACAAAGTCTGCCAAGAACTGAAGTTTGCCAACACAAACTATAATGTCCTCTGCAATCCCACATGGCTCCTTTGAAGATCCATCGGCCATTACTAGATTAACCTTTACAGGTTTCACTTTAACATTGCCGATTTGCTCCAGTAAAGAATAAGGTATCAAGTTAACACTTGAACCTAAATCAAGGAGAGCTTTCTTCACCTTTTTCTTCCCTATGGTACAAGGGATAGAAAAACTGCCTGGGTCTGTTGCTTTAGGAGGGAATGACTCTTTTTTAACAGTTATACACTCCTTTGCTTCATCATCTCTACGTCTTTTCTTTGTAGAGATGTTTTCATCAGATTTCGTGTAAACTGTGATCTGTTGCAGAATCTGCTCCCAAGGTGCATCATTATCCATCATTCTGAATAATTCCGTGAAGTTCAGTTGTTTCCCTTGATGGATTGGAAAAGGAAAAGTACTTTTGCTCTCTATTTCTCTTCTCTCTTCTGTATCTAACTCAACTTTCTCATCATCAACACTCTCTACCACCTTGCACTCTTCTCTGGGGTTAACCTCAGTATTAGCCCCAAAATTTCTATTTGGCCTTTCTTCCAATTGCTTGGTAATCTGACCCATTTGAATCTCCAAGTTCTGAATAGCAGCTTCAGTGCTCTTTTGAGAAGATTCAGTTTTCTGTATGAATTGCTGAAGAGTTTCTTCCAACCTTGTTGATCTTTCATTAAGCATAGATAACTGTTGCCATAAGGTGGGTTGCTGCTGCTGCTTATTATATTGACTAGCTTGCCCAGTTTGTCCTTGACCAATGCTTGGGTGTGGTTTCCACCCTTGATTGTAGTTCCCTTGACGGTATGGAAATTGATTGGCCATGAAATTAACATCCTCTAAAGCTTCCACTGGAAAGGCACATTGACCATTTATGTGGTCGCCTCCACACAATTCACACAACTAAGATTGTACCTGTGCAGCAGTTTTCAACTCTTTAGGCAATTGTGCAAGTGTTTTAGTAAGAGTTTCCAGCTAATTGTAGAACTCCTTTCTGTTGCGTAGGAGCTCCTCTTTCACTGTGGAGTTCGTTATCACTAGTAGCCATATTTTCAATAATTTCTGTTGCTTCCTCTGGAGTCTTCCATTTAATGTTTCCTCCTGCTGAGGCATCTAGCATCATCTTGGTTTGTGAACCAAGACCTCCAAGGAAGGTAAGGACTACTTCCACTTCATCAAATCCATGCGTGGGTGTTTTTCGTAGCAAGCTTTTGTATCTATCCCATGCATGACCCAGTGATTCTTCCATGCCTTGCTTGAATGAAGAAATCTCTTGCTTGCCTTTGTTCACCTTTGATTGTGGGAAATATTTATTTAGAAACTTGGTTACCACTGCTTCCCACTCTGTGAAGCTTCCCTCTGGAAAAGAATTTAACCAAAGCTTAGCATTGCCTCCTAATGAGAAAGGAAACAAGCTAAGTTTGATCGCTTCATCTGGCACCCCATTGATTTTCACCGTGTTGCAGATCTCATTAAATGTAGTGAGGTGCTCATATGGGCTTTCATGAGATAACCCATTAAATTGATTGCTCTTCACCAGTTGGATCAATGCTGGTTTGACCTCCATGTTAGCTGCATTGACTCTAGGTCTAGCTATACTGTTAAAGTGCTGAGGTCCAGCTGTATTGGTGTAATCAGCAAGAGTTCTTCTGATATTATTGTTCTCCATATTTTTTGTGCTATGGTCAGAACCTTGTGGTGATGGTTGCAACAGAGTTTCCGGAGGAGGGAAAAGTTCTCTAGATGTTCGGATTCTTCTCCTCCGTCTACTCTCGTCTAGACCTTCAAGAAGAGGTTCTGTTGTTTTCTTGCTCCTTGTTCTAATTGCTTCCTGCATGCACAAGAAACCAAAACCCTAGAAAAGATTTGTTAGCACAAAAAGATATAGGAGAAGATAAAAGATTCAGAAGATAAAAATAAAATAAAATAAAAATAAAATCTAATCTAATCAAATAAAATAAAATAAAATCTAATCTAATAAAAACCGAAGAAAAACTAAAAACAGATATTAAAAATTAAAGTTAAAGATAATCAATAATCACACAAATTAACCAGTTAAACCACGAGTCCCCGGCAACGGCGCCAAAAACTTGATGCACAAATTTATGATCACCAAAATATGATGTCACAAACTTGTTTAACAATCGGTAAGTATGACCGAATCGTTTCAAGTAATAAACTTGGTAAGACCAAGTATCGTTCTCCCAAAGGACTCACGGCCTAGTTTAGTTATGTGATTTGTTGATTAGCTAGGACTTAAGAACGAAATAATTGGATTTTAATATGCAAAAGACGAAATTAAACATGTATGCATGAGGTTGATCAATGGCTAAAGCAAAATACAAACACTTTCAATGGAATATATGAATGAGTATGTTGTTGGGGTTCAATTTCATCTTATCCACTCTCATATATTTTAGGAATTCAACATTCCAATCATCATTGTTAATGCCACTCTCTAAAGTACCTTTCAAGAAGGCTTCTCCCTAATTACGAGTTCATACAATTCCTAGCATTCCTAATAATTAGTTCATCAAGTGCAGGAGCTTAAGGCAACCAATATACTTATTGGGAGAAATTCCCCGGATCTAGACTTCCCCGTACGTTCCCGTATCGACAAAATCAATAATCATGCATTGAATGAGTTAAACCAAGCAAGCATTAAGCAAAGAGGAAAAACCCTAACTAATGATGAAAGAAAGCATAAGTCTTAGATTAAGATGCAAGCATAAATTCCATATATGAGAGCTTCAAAAGATTACATTGATTCCCCAACAAACATACAAGGTTTAGTTCACCATATTCATGGTGAACCTAGATGAACAATAATGAAAGAATGAAGGATAAAACCCTAGAAAGGTGAAGAGGTAGCCTAAGCATCCAAGATCCTCCTTCAAAGGGGTGGAAGAAAGAGTGTTTGCTTCGTCACAGCCAAAGATACAAACCCTAGGACGTCCTAAAGCTTATATACTATTCTAAAATTACAAAAAATCTAGGTCCAAGCCCATAAGTGTGTCGCTCAGTGGTAAAGTACCGCTCGGCGGTAAGTGCGTGAGTCGTTTCTTCCCCTCAGCGGCCATTTTGCCCCTCAGCGGATCTCCCGTAAGCTCCTGAGTGCCGCTCAGCGGTGAACTGCCGCTGAGCGGTGACTTCGGCTTCTCCTTTTGCACTTTTTGATGTCTTTTCTGATTTCATGTCTCTCCTTCTTCACTTCTTTCACCAAATTCACCTTAAAACCTGCACAAAAACACTGAAATCAAGCATAAACCTGTCCAGCTCTCTTATTTATGAAAATATGAATAAAAGTATGATTTCAAGCTAGTTTCTAAGTATAAAGGTTGCTATTAGTATCAATTTTAAGCATGAAAATAACAGTTTTTCACTTGTTATCAACTTCCTCCACTTTGTCCACTTTGTCTACTTCGTTCTCTTCGTCCATTTCGACCATTTCCTCCACTTCGTCCACTTCCTCCGCTTCGTCAACTTCGTCCACTTTCTCCACTTGGTCAACTTCGTGAACTTCGTCCACTTCGTCAACTTCATCTACTTCTTCTTCCACTTCCTTCACTTCGTCCACTTCCTCCACTTCCACCACTTCCTCCACTTACTCCAGTTCGTCAAGTTCGTGAACTTCATCCACTTCCTCCACTTCGTCCACTTCGTCTACTTCGTCCACTTCGTCCACTTCCTCCACTTCCTTCACTTCGTTCACTTCGTCCACTTCCTTCACTTCCTCCACTTCCTCCACATCCTCAACTTCCTGCACTTCCTCCACTTCCTCCATTCGTCCAGTTCCTCCACTTCGTCCACTTTGTCTACTTTGTTCTCTTCGTCCATTTCGTCCATTTCCTACACTTCCTCCACTTCCTCCACTTCGTCAACTTCGTCCACTTCGTGCACTTCGTCCACTTCCTCCACTTTCTCCACTTGTTCAACTTCGTGAACTTCGTAAACTTCGTCCAATTCGTCCACTTCGTCAACTTCGTCCACTACGTGAACTTTTTCCACTTCCTCCACTTCGTCAACTTCGTCCACTTCCTCCACTTACTCCACTTCATGAACTTTGTGAACTTCGTCCACTTTGTCAACTTCGTGCACTTCTTCTACTTCCTCTACTTCGTCCACTTCATCCACTTCGTCTACTTCGTCCACTTCGTCCACTTCATCTACTTCGTCGACTTCGTCCACTTCAACCACTTCCTCCACTTCGTTCCCTTCCTCCACTTCCTCCACTTCCTCCACATCCTCCACTTCCTCCACTTCCTCCATTGGTCCAGTTCCTCCATTTCGTCCACTTTGTCTACTTCGTTCTCTTCGTCAAATTCGTCCACTTCCTCCGCTTCCTCCACTTACTCCTCTTCCTCAACTTCGTGAACTTCATCCACTTCGTAAACTTCGTCCGCTTCGTCCACTTCATCAACTTCGTCCACTTCATCCACTTCGTCTACTTCGTCCACTTCGTCCACTTCGTTTACTTCCTCCACTTACTTCACTTCCTCCACTTCCTCCACTTCCTCCATTCGTCCAGTTCCTCCACTTCCTCCTCTTCGTCCACTTTGTCTACTTCGTTCTCTTCGTCCATTTCGTCCACTTCCTCCACTTTCTCCACTTGGTCAACTACGTGAACTTCATCAACTTCGTCCACTTGCTCAACTTCATCCACTTCGTCCACTACGTGAACTTCGTCCACTTCGTCAACTTTGTCCACTTCCTCCACTTCCACCACTTCCTCCACTTCCTCCACTTCGTTAACTTCGTAAACTTCGTCAACTTCGTCCACCTCCTCAAGTTCCTCCACTTCCTCTACTTCCTCCACTTCTTTAACTTCCTTCACTTCTTCCACTTCCTCCGCTTCCTCCACTTCTTCTTTCACTTCGTCCACTTCGTCCACTTCCTCCACTTCCTCCACTTTCTCCACCTCGTCAACTTCGTCCACTTCCTCCACTTACTCCACTTCGTGAACTTCGTGAACTTCATCCACTTCGTCAACTTCGTCCACTTTGTCCACTTCGTCCACTTCCTCCACTTCGTCCACTTCGTTCACTTCCTCCACTTCCTTCACTTCCTTCACTTCCTCCACATCCTCAACTTCCTCCACTTCCTCCACTTCTTCCATTCGTCCAATTCCTCAACTTCGTCCACTTTGTCTATTTCGTTCCCTTCGTCAACTTCGTCCACTTCCTCCACTTACTCCACTTCGTCAACTTCGTGAACTTCGTCCTCTTCGTCAACTTCGTCCACTTCCTGTACTTCAACCACTTCGTCGACTTCCTCCACTTCGTCCACTTCCTCCACTTCTTTCACTTCGTTCACTTCCTCCACTTCCTTCACTTCCTCCACTTCCTCCACATCCTCCACTTCCTCCACTTCCTCCATTCGTGCAGTTCCTCCACTTCCTCGACTTCGTCTACTTCCTCCACTTTGTCTACTTCCTCCACCTCCTCCACTTATTCCACTTGGTCAACTTCGTGAACTTCGTCCACTTCGCCCACTTCGTCAACTTCGTCAACTTCCTCCACTTCCTCCACTTCCTCCACTTCGTCCAGTTCCTCCAGTTCGTCCTCTTCCTCCACTTCTTCCACTTACTCCACTTCGTCAACTTCGTGAACTTCGTCCACTTCATCAACTTCATCCACTTTGTCCACTACGTCAACTTCGTCTACTTCGTCCACTTCGTCAACTTCCTCCACTTCCTCCATTTCGTCCAGTTTCTAAACTTCCTCCACTTCCTCCACTTCGTCTTCTTCGTCCATTTCGTCCACTTCCTCCACTTCCTCTACTTCCTCCACATCGTCCACTTCCTCCACTTAATCAACTTCGTCCACTTCGTCAACTTCGTCCACTTCGTCCACTTCCTCCACTTCCTCCACTTCCTCCACTTCCTTAACTTCCTCCACTTCGTCCATTTTGTCGTCTTCATTCATTTCGTCCACTTCCTGCAATTCCTCCACTTCCTCCACTTCGTCCACTTTGTCCACTACGTCAACTTCGTCCACTTCGTCAACTTCCTCCACTTCCCCCACTTCCTCAACTTCCTCCACTTCCTCCACTTCTTCCACTTCCTTCACTTCCTCCACTTCGTCCACTTCGTCAACTTCGTCAACTTCATCCATTTCCTTCACTTCCTCCACTTCCTCCACTTCGTCCATTTCCACCACTTCCACTACTTCCTCCACTTCCTCCACTTCCTCCACTTCCTCCACTTCGTCAACTTCGTCCACTTCCTCCACTTCCTCCACTTCCTCCACTTCCACCGCTTCCACCACTTCCTCCACTTCCTCCACTTCCTCCACTTACTCCACTTCGTCAGCTTCGTGAACTTCGTCCACTTCGTCAACTTCGTCCACTACGTCAACTTCGTCCACTTCATCCATGATAACGGTTGAAAAACCGTTATTTTGATGCTTAAAATTGATACCAAAAGCAACCTTTAAGACTTAGAAACTAGCTTGAACTCATATTTTTGCTTTTGTTTTTTGAATAAGAGAGTTAAAGGTGAATTTAATGGTTTTGTGCAAGATTCCCTTGATTTTGTAGGCTAATTGAATGATTTGAAAGAAGAATTGAAATGGATCATGCGCTATTACCGCTGAGCGTCATTCTAAGTGGGCTTGGACCGATTTTCTTTTGTTTTTATGGGCTTGGGCCTAATTTTCTGTATTTTTAGAATAGTATATAAGCTTTAGGACGTCCTAGGGTTTGTATCTTTGGCTGGGACGAAGCAGAAACACATTTTTCACCCCTTGGGGGTAGATTGGGAGATGGTGACGGCTCTCCTCTTCTCTTTCTAGGGTTTTTCTATCTTTTTCACTCTTTCATTATTGTTCATCTAGTTTCACCATGAATATGGTGAACTAAATCTTGTATTGTTGTTGGGGAATCAATGTAGTCTTGTGAAACTCTCATATATGGAATTTGTGTTTTAACATCTTATTTTAAGATATATGCTTTCTTTCATCATTAGTTAGGGTTTTTCCGCTATGCTTAAAGCTTGCATTGTTTAACTCATTCAATGCCATGATTATTGATTTTGTCGATATGGGAACGTACAGGGAAATCTAGATCCGGGGAATTTCTCCTAATAGCATATTGGTTGCCTTTAAGCTTTTGTGCTTAAGAATTAATTATTAGGAATGCTAGGAATTGTATGAACTCGTAATTAAGGATAGGCCTTCTTGCAAAGTGATTTAGAGAGTGGCATTAGGAATTGATGAAAAGAATGATGAATTCCTAAAAGTATATGAGAGTGGATAAGATGAAATTGATAACCCCAACAACATACTCATCCATCTAATTCATTAAAGTGTTTGTATTCCTATTTACATTGATCAAATTCATGCATACATGTTTAATAATTGTCTCTTGCATTCAAAACCTACAATCAATTGTTAACAAGTCTTAAATAATCAACAAATCATATAGCTAACTAGGCCGTGAGTCCTTTGGGACAACGATACTTGGTCTTACCGAGTTTTATTACTTGATACGATTCGGTCACACTTGCCGAGGGTTAAACAAGTTTTTGGTGCCGTTTTTCGGTGTTCATAAATTTGTCATCAATCCACTTCCACCACTTCCTCCACTTCCTCCACTTCCTCCACTTCCTCAACTTCCTCCACTTCCTCCACTTCTTCTTCCACTTCCTCCACTTCCTCCACTTCCACCACTTCCTCCATTTCCTCCACTTCCTCCACTTCCTCCACTTCCTCCACTTACTCCACATGGTAAACTTCGTCCACTTCATCCACTTCGTCAACTTCGTCCACTTCCTCCAGTTCCTCCAGTTCCTCCATTTCCTCCAGTTCCTCCACTTCGTCCACTTCCTCAAGTTCTTCCACTTACTCCACTTCGTGAACTTCGTCCACTTCATCAACTTCATCCACTTCGTCCACTACGTCAACTTCGTCTACTTCGCCAACTTCCTCCACTTCCTCCACTTCCTCCATTTCCTCCACTTCCTCCATTTCGTCAAGTTCCTCCAGTTCCTCCACTTCCTCCACTTCGTCAACTTCGTCCACTTCGTCAACTTCGTCAACTTTCTCCACTTCCTCCACTTCGTCAACTTCGTCCACTTCGTCCACTTCATCAACTTCCTCCACTTCCTCCACTTCCTCCACTTCCTCCACTTCGTCAACTTCCTCCACTTCCTCCACTTCCTCCACTTCCTTAACTTCCTCCACTTCGTCCACTTCATCGTCTTCGTTCATTTCGTCCACTTCCTCCAATTCCTCCACTTCCTCCACTTCCTCCACTTCCTCCACTTCGTCAACTTCGTCCACTTACTCCACTTCGTCAAGTTCGTGACCTTAGTCCACTTCGTCCACTACGTCAACTTCGTCCACTTTGGCCACTTCGTCCACTTTGTCCACTTCGTCAATTTCGTGAACTTCGTCCACTTCCTGCACTTCCACCACTTCTTCCACATCCTCCACTTCGTTAACTTCGTCAACTTCGTCAACTTCGTCCACCTCCTCCAGTTCCTCCACTTTTTTCACTTCCTCCACTTCCTTCACTTCTTCCACTTCCTCCACTTCCTCCACTTCGTCTGCTTCCTCCACTTCCACCACTTCCTCCATTTCCACCACTTCGTCCACTTCATCCTCTTCGTCCATTTTGTCCACTTCCTCCACCTCGTCCACTTTGTGCACTTCCTCCTGATAATAGTTGAAAAACTGTTATTTTCATGCTTAAAATTGACACAAAAAGCAACCTTTACATTTAGAAACTAGCTTGAAATCATGCTTTTCTTCATATTTTCAGAAATAAGAGAGCTGGACAGGTTTATGCCTGATTTTAGTGTTTTTGTGCAGGTTTTAAGGTGAATTTAGTGAAAGAAGTGAAGAAGGAGAGAGATGGAATCAGAAAAGTCAACCAGAAACCAGAAAAGTCAACCAGTCAACCAAAAAAGTCAACCAAAAAAGTCAACCGGTAGACCAAATAGTCAACCAGTCAACCAGAATACGAAAAAAGTCAACCAGACGAGTTTTGGGCCAATTTTATGCGATTTTATGATCTCTTTGGGCCTGGACCCGTTTTCTATTATTTTTATGTCCTATTTAAAGACCTGGATGTCTTAGGGTTGGTATCTTTGGCAGAAACAAAACAAACACTCTCTCTTCCACCCCTTTGAAGGAGGATCTTGGATGCTCAGGCTACCTCTTCACCTTTCTAGGGTTTTATCTTTCATTCTTTCATTATTGCTCAACTAGGTTCACCATGAATATGGTGAACTAAACCTTGTATGTTTGTTGGGGAATCAATGTAATCTTTTGAAGCTCTCATATATGGAATTTGTGCTTGCATCTTAATCTAAGATTTATGCTTTCCTTCATCATTAGTTAGGGTTTTTCCTCTTTGCCTAATGCTTGCTTTGTTTAACTCATTCAATGCATGATTATTGATTTTGTCGATACGGGAACGTACGGGGAAGTCTAGATCCGGGGAATTACTCCCAATATTATATTGGTTGTCGTTAAGCTCCTGTGCTAAGAGAACTAATTATTAGGAATGCTAGGAATCGTATGAACTCGTAATTAGGGATAGGCCTTCTTGACAAGGTAATTTAGAGAGTGGCATTAACAATGATGATTTGAATGTTGAATTCCTAAAATATATGAGAGTGGATAAGATGAAATTGACCCCCAACAACATATTCATATATATATTTCATTGAAAGTGCTTGTCTTTTGCTTTTGCCATTGATCAAAATCTCATGCATACATGTTTATTTTCTGTTTTGCATATTAAACTTCAAATATTTCGTTCTTAAGTCTTAGCTAATCAACGATCCACACAACTAAACTAGGCCGTGAGTCCTTTGGGAGAACGATACTTGGTCTTACCGAGTTTATTACTTGAAACGATTCGGTCATACTTGCCGATTGTTCAACAAGTTTGTGACATCATATTTTGGTGATCATGAATTTGTCCATCACCTCCACTTTGTCAACTTCGTCCACTTTGTCCACTTCCTCCACTCACTCCACTTCGTCAACTTCGTGAACTTCGTCGACTTCGTCAACTTCGTCCACTTCCTCCACTTCGTCCACTTCCTCCACATCCTTCACTTCCTCCACTTCCTCCACATCCTCCACTTCCTCCACTTCCTCCACTTCCTCCATTCGGCTAGTTCCTCCACTTCGTCCACTTTGTCTACTTCGTTCTTGATGCGGGCTATCGCGGCCCATCAAATTTGATGTGCATTAAAGAATGCAGTATAGTGTTAGGAAGTGACTCCTAGGTCGTCTCTCATGGACCAAATGTGGTTCGAGTCTTAGGCCAAACACGTAGTGGGGGGTTTTGTGAAAGGTTTGTGAATGTAATTGAACTAAATTAAAACTTGAAATTAAACACAACTGAATACAATTGAAGGCATTAAAATGCATGAACAAAGCATTAAACTGGTCACTGCAGTAGATAAATACCCAAACACAATTGAAGCTATTAAAAGGCAATGTTGAGCTAACAAATTAAATGCACATTATAATAAAGCTTGAAAATTGTAAAATAAAAATCACCACCGATTCAAGCATCAACATAATGTAAATAGACCTTTTTAGAGCTAACGTAGAATAAAAGACAATTCAAAGAAAATGTTTTTCTAAAAGAAAAATGCAAAGGAGCGTGTGTGCTCTTGATTGAAAATGCTTTCTCTAATTATGGACGACACATTCAATAATCAAGCACCGTGTACTACCATGCCACTAAAGAAAGTCACGATCCTAAGAAATTAAAACCCTCCATCTGTGACAACACACCACTTTCTCCATACTAAGCTGTGACACCACATCTCCTCCAACGTACTTCACTTCTTTTCCCAAATAAAAATTGCCCACTTCTGCATCGTCTTCATTCAATGACTAACTAAAAAAAAATAAAACTTTCTAGCCTTCAACATGTCCCATCACCGTGCACACTATGCTCCACATTCACGTGCACACACTTTTCTTCTACAAAGAGTTAATTTTCTTCTTCCAACATTAACCACCTTACATGTATGTATTCATCAAAGAAAAAGCACAAAAGGCATTTCAAGGTCCTGGACGGGATAGTGCACTTCATTCTCCAAGAAAACAATTGATGAGCCTTCCTCTGTGTGTACCGAATAAAAAATTCATTCAACTCCTGGTCTCCAAAAATAAAAATGATTTCAATATATATCTATATGTTATAAAGAAATTCATGAGTGAAGAAAAGAAACCAAACCCCATGAGTGCATCTCCAGCTGGCAATTTATTAACGTGTGTTGCTTCCAAAAATCAAAAGCCAAGAAATAAAATGCAACCACCGTGCAACACTCCAATAATGAAGCATGTGCTTTACTTTCTAAAAGAAATAGTGTAATGAAAGATTCCATCCAGACCATAACATTGTGCACGGCTTCCAACTAAATTAAAATGCACTTTTCATTCAATGCAAAATTAAACAACCATTCATCACCGAACAACACTAAAAAAAATAAATGCTTGGGACAGTAGAATAAAAATAAAATGAGTCAATTTGCTTCAACCTCTAACAGCAAAATAAAGTGAATCCAAAAGGTGGAGGAGGGGGCCGTGTGCTCTTTCTTTCAGACCATGACAATGTGCTTCCTTCCCTCCCTCCAAACTCTCCGAGAAACATTCAAAAGCAAAGCCAGAAAAAAATCTGAGAAAGTGGCGGCTGTTGTCTTGATTCAGGCCGAGACACGCTCCAAAGAAAACTCCATGCTCTTCATTCCAGCACCATTCTTTTCTTCAGTCGTAGCCCTCCATGCTTGCTTTCTTTCTCCCGCTCTACTCTCCTCTCCGTGGCGGCTACAGCTCTTCAATATGAAAGATGATGGCCCTCTCAAGGGTGGCGGTTGGCTACAAGACCTCTCTACTTCATCCTACCGTGCAACACCTCCCATCAGCTACGCTTCCGTGCTGCTGTGACCAAGAGCTCCCTCGTCACAACCTCTTCATTGCCCTTTCTCCAAAACCAGTGTTCAAAAGCCAAGAGAAATTAAAACAGTAACCAGTGGCAGAAAACCAGAGAAGAGTTGCAGCTGGAGCCATCCTCCTAGGTTGCGGCTGGGTCCAGGTGCTGGAAATTGCTGGACGTAGCTTCACTTCTTGCTGGATACATGATAACAGTTGAAAAACTGTTATTTTCATGCTTAAATTGACACTAAAAGCAACCTTTAACACTTAGAAACTAGCTTGAAATCATGCTTTTCTTCATATTTTCAGAAATAAGAGAGCTGGACAGGTTTATGCTTGATTTCAGTGTTTTTGTGCAGGTTTTAAGGTGAATTTAGTGAAAGAAGCGAAGAAGGAGAGAGATGGAATCAGAAAAGACATTAAAAAGTGCAAAAGGAGAAGCCGAAGTTACCGCTCAGCGGCAGTTTACCGCTGAGCGGCACTCAGGAGTTCATAGGAGGTCCGCTGAGGGGCAAAATGGCCGCTGAGGGGAAGAAACCAACTCACGCACTTACCGCTGAGCGGCACACTTATGGGCTTGGACCTAGATTTTTTGTAATTTTAGAATAGTATATAAGCTTTGGACGTCCTAGGGTTTGTATCTTTGGCAAAGACGAAGCAAACACTCTCTCTTCCACCCGTTTGAAGGAGGATCTTGGATGCTCAGGCTACCTCTTCACCTTTCTAGGGTTTTATCCTTCATTCTTTCATTATTGTTCATCTAGGTTCACCATGAATATGGTGAACTAAACCTTGTATGTTTGTTGGGGAATCAATGTAATCTTTTGAAGCTCTCATATATGGAATTTGTGCTTGCATCTTAATCTAAGATTTATGCTTTCTTTCATCATTAGTTAGGGTTTTTCCTCTTTGCTTAATGCTTGCTTTGTTTAACTCATTCAATGCATGATTATTGATTTTGTTGATACGGGAACGTACGGGGAAGTCTAGATTCGGGGAATCTCTCCCAATATTATATTGGTTGTCGTTAAGCTCCTGCACTTGATGAACTAATTATTAGGAATGCTAGGAATTGTATGAACTCGTAATTAGGGAGAAGCCTTCTTGAAAGGTACTTTAGAGAGTGGCATTAACAATGATGATTTGAATGTTGAATTCCTAAAATATATGAGAGTGGATAAGATGAAATTGACCCCCAACAACATATTCATATATATATTTCATTGAAAGTGCTTGTCTTTTGCTTTTGCCATTGATCAAAACCTCATGCATACATGTTTATTTTCTGTTTTGCATATTAAACTTCAATTATTTCGTTCTTAAGTCTTAGCTAATCAAAGAATCACATAACTAAACTAGGCCGTGAGTCCTTTGGGACAACGATACTTGGTCTTACCGAGTTTATTACTTGAAACGATTCGGTCATACTTGCCGATTGTTAAACAAGTTTGTGACATCATATTTTGGTGATCATAAATTTGTCCATCAAGTTTTTGGTGCCGTTGCTGGGGACTCGTGGTTTAACTGGTTAATTTGTGTGATTATTGATTATCTTTGACTTTAATTTTGAATTTCTGTTTTTATTTTCTGTTTTTATTTTTTTGGTTTTTATTTGATTTGATTTGATTTTATTTGATTATATTAGATTTTATTTTATTTTATTTTATTTTATATTATTTTATCTTATCCTCTGAATCTTTTATCTTTTGAATGTATATCTTCTCCTATATCTTTTTGTGCTAACAAATCTTTTTTAGGGTTTTGTTTTCTTGTGCATGCAGGAAGCAATTAGAACAAGGAGCAAGAAAACAACAGAACCTCTGCTTGAAGGTCTAGACGAGAGTAGACGGAGGAGAAGAATCCAAACATCTAGAGAACTTTTCCCTTCTCCAGAAACTCTCTTACAATCATAGCATAGAAAATATGGAGAACAACAATGTTAGAAGAACTCTTGCTGACTACATCAATATAGCTGGACCTCAGCACTTTAACAGTATAGCTAGACCTAGAGTCAATGCAGCTAATATGGAGGTCAAACCAGCACTGATTCAACTGGTGAAAAGCAACCAATTTAATGGGTTATCTCATGAAAGCCCATATGAGCACCTCACTACCTTCAATGAGATTTGCAACACAATTAAAATTAATGGGGTGCCAGATGAAGCTATCAAACCTAGCTTGTTTCCTTTCTCATTGGGAGGCAATGCTAAGCTTTGGTTGAATTCTTTCCCAGAAGAAAGTTTCACAGAGTGTGAAGCAGTGGTCACAAAATTTTTAAATAAGTACTTCCCACAATCTAAGGTGACAAAAGGCAAGCAAGAGATTTCTTCATTTAAGCAGGGTATGGAAGAATCACTGGGGCATTGATGGACAAATTTATGAACACCAAATATGATGTCACAAACTTGTTTTACAATCGGCTAGTATGACCGAATCGTTTCAAGTAATAAACTCGGTAAGACCAAGTATCGTTCTCCCAAAGGACTCACGGCCTAGTTTAGTTATGTGATTTGTTGATTAGCTAAGACTTAAGAACAAAATAATTGGATTGTACTATGCAAAAGACGAAAATAAACATGTATGCATGAGGTTGATCAATGGCTAAAACAAAAGACAAGCACTTTCAATGAAATATATTGATGAATATGTTGTTGGGGGTCAATTTCATCTTATCCACTCTCATATATTTTAGGAATTCAACATTCAAGTCATCATTGTTAATGCCACTCTCTAAATTACCTTTCAAGAAGGCTTCTCCCTAGTTACGAGTTCATATAATTCCTAGCATTCCTAATAATTAGTTTTTTTAGCACATGAGCTTAAGGCAACCAATATACTATTGGGAGTAATTCCCCGGATCTAGACTTCCCCGTACGTTCCCGTATCGACAAAATCAATAATCATGCATTGAATGAGTTAAACAAAGCAAGCACTAAGCAAAGAGGAAAAATCCTAACTAATGATGAAAGAAAGCATAAATCTTAGATTAAGATGCAAGCACAAATTCCATATATGAGAGCTTCAAAAGATTACATTGATTCCCCAACAAACATACAAGGTTTAGTTCAGCATATTCATGGTGAACCTAGATGAACAACAATGAAAGAATGAAGGATAAAACCCTAGAAAGGTGAAGAGGTAGCCTGAGCATCCAAGATCCTCCTTCAAAGGGGTGGAAGAGAGAGTGTTTGCTTCGTTTCTACCAAAGATACCAACCCTAAGACATCTAGGTCTTTAAATAGGACATAAAAATAATAGAAAACTGGTCTAGGCCCAAACAGATCATAAAATCGCATAAAACTAGCCCAAAACTCGTCTGGTTGACTGGTTGACTGGTTGACGTTTCTGATTCCATCTCTCTCCTTCTTCACTTCTTTCACTAAATTCACCTTAAAACCTGCACAAAAACACTGAAATCAAGCATAAACCTGTCCAGCTCTCTTATTTCTGAAAATATGGATAAAAGCATGATTTCAAGCTAGTTTCTAAGTGTAAAGGTTGATTTTTGTGTCAATTTTAAGCATGAAAATAACAGTTTTTCAACTGTTATCATAACCCCAAACTTAGAACTTTGCTTGTCCTCAAGCAAACAAGATGTAACTCAATCTTCAACCAATTCATATGATGGTTCACTCATTCAAAAATCCTCTTTTTCAAGATAAGTAACAACTTCACTCAAACTTATGACCAAGAGTTCAATCAAGATGTGCACATGCTTTAGTGTTCACAAAGTCATTTAAATTCCAACAAATGCTATTTTTCATGAATGATCAATCAATTAAGCATGGATGTTCATGTGCTTATGGAATATTTCCTCACTAGGTAAAGTGTTTCACTCAACACACAAGTGTATAAAAGGTAAAGTGTTTCACTCATTCACTCCACTATCACAATGTTACATGAATCAACTTTGCCTTTCATTTTACCACAATCAAAAACATTCACAAGCATGCATCATCACAAGGACTTTTCAATGGCTTATAATGTGGCTGGGCTAACAAGAAAATTGGTTTTTCTGGATCACAAAATCCTTGAGTTAAGAGAATCATAACAACACAATTTTTCTTATTCTTCCCAACTTGCCTTTGCATCTGCATTGAGCTTTGCTTCTTTTTCTTTTCTTTTCTTTTTCTTTTTTTTTCTTTGCATATTCTTACTTTTTAGCTCTTAGCTCAATGCTTTTCCTTTTTCATGTTTTCCCAACAACCCCAAACTTGAACATTTAACAATACCACACAAGATCTTCTACTTAACTCAAGGTAAAGATTTTCAATCAAGGGTTTTCAGTGTATGTTCAAGGCTAAGGGTTCAAAGGATAGAACACAAAGTGTTCTCTTTTAGTGGGCTAACTTTATGAATTTGGCCAATAAAAAGGGTTCCAACAAACGGCCTTGATCACATGATGCAAAACAAGCAATTGATTCAATCATAGAAAACCTGGGCAAAGTCATTCATGCTTTCAAAGTAATAGCATTCAATCATACCAAAAACTCTGGAGCTCAAAACCTCACATATAAGCTCATTCACATTTGACATACACATCCTGCTTAATTTCACAATCACAATCATAATATCCTGCATTTGTTCACAAAGCTTGTGAATCACCTGTATAAGCATTTTATGTGCACATTTATCTCAACATCAATCAATCACTAATCATCATCAAGCATTACTTATCACACAATCACAGTTAATAGCAAACCATCATAACAAACCATGTTTCCAATAGAGTACATCAAACCCTAATCTAAAACAAAAATAAATAAGTTTAGAAAACTTAAACCAACAAAAACATAAGCATATGATAGCATTCATCCGTAAATGCTATCTCAGCTCCTCATCAATCTGAGCTGTCCTCTGTATCTTCCTCTTCTTGGATCTTCTAGTCTTGATTCTTTTTGCCCGATGAGGAGGCCATCCCTGCATCAAACATAATTCACAAAACCAAAAGATACATTGTTAAGCATTAGTAAACCACAATGAAGAAATCAGCCCCTTCAATGATGCTTTCTCCCAACCCCAAACTTAGATGGAAAACTAGTGAGCAAGTGAGTGGAAGGGAGATTTTCTAAAGAGGGATGAGGGAAAAGTTGTAGAGAACCTTTGAAAAGGTATGTAGGAGTGTGTGTGCAGAGAAGAGCTTGAAAATAAAAGCATTTGCGCAGCTTAGGGTATAAAAATACCCTAATGGGCTCGGGTCCCGCTAAGGGGCAACCAAAGCCAATCTGCGATAGTACCGCTTAGCGGTTGTTTTACCGCTCAGCGGCACTTTCGTGAAGTGCTCTTCTCCTTCTTTTCTTAACCTAAGTGCCTCCTAAACATGCCCCTCACTGGTTCCCTGCAATTCAACTAAAATGAAACAAACAAAAACAATCAATCAACTGGGTTGCCTCCCAGGTAGCGCTTGTTTAACGTCACGAGCCTGACCCAAAGTCCACCAACACCCATCAGTAGGTGTTTAAAACTTATCAACACCCATTAGTAGGTGCAAAATTTTCTCATCAACACCCATCAGTAGGTGTTACACACTTAGTATCCTTCAGTAGATACTTAACCACCTAGCATCCATCAGTAGATGCTATGTTCAGCAAAATATTCACAAAATCATGTTCAACAGATTAAAAATTACAAACCAAAATAAAATTAAAAGTTTTTTTAAATCACTGGGTTGCCTCCCAGCAAGCGCTCTTTTAACGTCATTAGCTTGACCTAGTAAAGCTCAAGTTCCTTCTTTATAGTTGATGTTGTCATTCCACCAACTCCTTAGCTGTTTCCTGTGAACTGTTTTGGTCCTTCTAGAATGTGGAGACTGTATCTCTATCATCTCCTTCTCTTTTAAAGCCCTTCACAACCCACAACTTGTTCTTGATTCTTACAGGTGTGCCAAGTTGGAGTCTTCTTTTCTCCCAGTCAACAGGAATTTCTCCTCCTCTTCCAATCTTTTCTTCCTTGTGTACCTGAAACAACAAACAATGGTTACCTGCAACCTTGAGATTTTCATCTTTACGGCTAGTCATGGGTGCATCTAGAAATGCAGCTTTATAACTAGCTTCTTCCTCCTGTGTTTCGTCTCATCTTTAAAGGCGTCTATAACCACTCTCTCCTCCCTGTCCTGGAGCACCACTATACCTTCATTTACATCAATGATAGCTCTGGCCGTTTTCATAAACGGTCTTCCAAGTATGATAGGTATCTTCTCTGTCTCCAGCTTCATCACCACAAAGTCTGCCAAGAACTGAAGTTTGCCAACACAAACTATAATGTCCTCTGCAATCCCACATGGCTCCTTTGAAGATCCATCGGCCATTACTAGATTAACCTTTACAGGTTTCACATTAACATTGCCGATTTGCTCCAGTAAAGAGTAAGGTATCAAGTTAACACTTGAACCTAAATCAAGAAGAGCTTTCTTCACCCTTTTCTTCCCTATGGTACAAGGGATAGAAAAACTGCCTGGGTCTGTTGCTTTAGGAGGGAATGACTCTTTTTCAACAGTTATACACTCCTTTGCTTCATCATCTCTACGTCTTTTCTTTGTAGAGATGTTTTCATCAGATTTTGTGTAAACTGTGATTTTTTGTAGAATCTGCTCCCAAGGTGCATCATTATCCACCATTCTGAATAATTCTGTGAAGTCCAATTGTTTCCCTTGATGGATTGGAAAAGGAAAAGCACTTTTGCTCTCTATTTCTCTTCTCTCTTTTGTATCTAACTCAACTTTCTCATCATCAACACTCTCTACTACCTTGCACTCTTCTCTGGGGTTAACCTTAGTATTAGCCCCAAAATTGCTATTTGGCCTTTCTTCCACCTGTTTGGTGATCTGCCCCATCTGAGTCTCCAAATTTTTTATAGCAGCTTCAGTGCTCTTTTGGGTAGACTCAGTTTTCTGTATGAAATTGTTGAGAGTTTCCTCCATCCTCATGGACCTTTCATTAAGCATAGATAATTGTTGCCATAAGGTGGGTTTCTGCTGCTGCTTATTATATTGACCAGCTTGCCCAGTTTGCCCTTGACCAATACTTGGGTGTGGTTTCCACCCCTAATTGTAGCTTCCTTGACGATACTGATTGGTCATGTAGTTTACATCCTCTACGGCTTCAACTGGAAAGGCACATTGACCATTGATATGGTCGCCTCCACACAATTCCCACAACTAGGTTTGTACCTGTGCAGCAGTTTTCAACTCTTTGGGTAATTGTGCAAGAGTTTTGGTCAGAGTCTCCAGCTGTTGAGTTAGAATTTTGTTTTGAGCTAGCAGGGCATCATGTGTCTATAATTGGAGGACTCCTTTTTGCATAGGAGCTCCTCTCTCATTGTGTAGCTCATTATCACTAGTAGCCATGTTTTCTATAATCTCTGTTGCTTCCTCTGGAGTTTTCCATTTAATATTGCCTCCTGCTGAGGCGTCCAGCATCATCTTGGTTTGTGAACCAAGCCCTCCAAGGAAAGTTAAGACTACTTCCTGATCTTCAAAGCCATGCGTGGGTGTTTTTCTTAGCAAGCTTTTGTATCTATCCCATGCATGCCCCAGTAATTCTTCGATACCCTGCTTGAATGAAGAAATCTCTTGGTTGCCTTTTGTCACCTTAGATTGTGGGAAGTACTTGTTTAAAAATTTTGTGACCACTGCTTCCCACTCTGTGAAACTTTCTTTTGGGAAAGAATTCAACCAAAGCTTAGCATTGCCTCCCAATGAGAAAGGAAACAAACTAAGTTTGATAGCTTCGTCTGGCACCCCATTAATTTTGACTGTGTTGCAAATCTCATTGAAGGTAGTGAGGTGCTCATATGGGCTTTCATGAGATAACCCATTAAATTGGTTGCTTTTCACCAGTTGAATCAGTGTTGGTTTGACCTCCATATTAGCTGCATTGACTCTAGGTCTAGCTATACTGTTAAAGTGCTGAGGTCCAGCTATATTGGTGTAGTCAGCAAGAGTTCTTCTAACAATGTTGTTCTCCATATTTTTTGTGCTATGAACAGAACCTTGTGGTGATGATTGTAAGAGAGTTTTTGGAGAAGGGAAAAGTTCTCTAGATGTTCGGATTCTTCTCCTCCGTCTACTCTCGTCTAGACCTTCAAGTAGAGGTTCTGTTGTTTTCTTGCTCCTTGTTCTAATTGCTTCCTGCATGCACAAGAAAACAAAACCCTAGAAAAGATTTGTTAGCACAAAAAGATATAAGAGAAGATATAGATTCAGAAGATAAAAGATTCAGAGGATAAGATAAAATAATATAAAATAAAATAAAATAAAATAAAATCAAATCAAATCAAATCAAATAAGATAAAATAAAATCAAATCAAATCAAATAAAATCAAATCAAATCAAATCAAATAAAATCAAATAAAATAAAATCAAATAAAATTAAATAAAATAAAACGAAATCAAATAAAAACCGAAAAAATAAAAACAGAAAATAAAAACAGAAATTCAAAATTAAAGTCAAAGATAATCAATAATCACACAAATTAACTAGTTAAACCAGAGTCCCCGGCAACGACGGCAAAAACTTGATGGACATATTTATGAACACCAAATATGATGTCACAAACTTGTTTTACAATCGGCAAGTATTACCGAATCGTTTCAAGTAATAAACTCGGTAAGACCAAGTATCGTTCTCCCAAAGGACTCACGGCCTAGTTTAATTATGTGATTTGTTGATTAGCTAAGACTTAAGAACAAAATAATTGGATTGTACTATGCAAAAGACGAAAATAAACCTGTATGCATGAGGTTGATCAATGGCTAAAACAAAAGACAAGCACTTTCAATGAAATATATTGATGAATATGTTGTTGGGGGTCAATTTCATCTTATCCACTCTCATATATTTTAGGAATTCAACATTCAAGTCATCATTATTGGGAGTAATTCCCCGGATCTAGACTTCCCCGTACGTTCCCGTATCGACAAAATCAATAATCATGCATTGAATGAGTTAAACAAAGCAAGCACTAAGCAAAGAGGAAAAATCCTAACTAATGATGAAAGAAAGCATAAATCCTAGATTAAGATGCAAGCACAAATTCCATATATGAGAGCTTCAAAAGATTACATTGATTCCCCAACAAACATACAAGGTTTAGTTCACCATATTCATGGTGAACCTAGATGAACAATAATGAAAGAATGAAGGATAAAACCCTAGAAAGGTGAAGAGGTAGCCTGAGCATCCAAGATCCTCCTTCAAAGGGGTGGAAGAGAGAGTGTTTGCTTCGTTTCTGCCAAAGATACCAACCCTAAGACATCTAGGTCTTTAAATAGGACATAAAAATAATAGAAAACGGGTCCAGGCCCAAACAGATCATAAAATCGCATAAAACTGGCCCAAAACTCGTCTGGTTGACTTTTTTCGTATTCTGGTTGACTGGTTGACTTTTTGGTTAATTGGTTGACTTTTCTGGTTGACTGGTTGACTTTTCTGGTTTCTGGTTGACTTTTCTGATTCCATCTCTCTCCTTCTTCACTTCTTTCACTAAATTCACCTTAAAACCTGCACAAAAACACTGAAATCAAGCATAAACCTGTCCAGCTCTCTTATTTCTGAAAATATGGATAAAAGCATGATTTCAAGCTAGTTTCTAAGTGTAAAGGTTGCTTTTTGTGTCAATTTTAAGCATGAAAATAACAGTTTTTCAACTGTTATCAGGCATGAATGGGACAGATACAAAAGCTTGCTAAGAAAATCACCCACGCATGG
Organism: Vigna reflexopilosa; assembly: GCA_027742785.1. Classification (NCBI taxonomy): domain Eukaryota; kingdom Viridiplantae; phylum Streptophyta; class Magnoliopsida; order Fabales; family Fabaceae; genus Vigna; species Vigna reflexopilosa. The sequence goes on along the minus strand of CM050916.1, from coordinate 22,552,981 downwards.
CTTTGAAGATCAGGAAGTAGTCTTAACTTTCCTTGGAGGGCTTGGTTCACAAACCAAGATGATGCTGGATGCCTCAGTAGGAGGCAATATTAAATGGAAGACTCCAGAGGAAGCCACAGAAATTATAGAAAACATGGCTACTAGTGATAATGAGCTGCACAGTGAGAGAGGAGCTCCTATGCAACAAGAAGGAGTTCTCCAATTACAGACACATGATGCCTTGCTAGCTCAAAACAAAATTCTAACTCAACAGCTGGAGACTCTTACTAAAACTCTTGCACAATTACCTAAAGAGTTAAAGACTGTTGCGCAGGTTCAACCACAGATGTGTGAATTATGTGGTGGTGACCATATAAATGGTCAATGCGCTTTTCTAGTGGAAGCTTTAGAGGATGTTAATTTCATGGCCAATCAATTTCCATACTGTCAAGGGAACTATAATCAAGGGTGGAAACCACACCCAAGCATTGGTCAAGGACAAACTGGGCAAGCTGGTCAATATAATAAGTAGCAGCAGCAACCCACCTTATGGCAACAGTTATCTGTGCTTAATGAAAGGTCCATGAGGATGGAGGAAACTCTCAACAATTTCATACAGAAGACTGAGTCTACACAGAAGAGCACTGAAGCTGCTATTAAAAATTTGGAGACTCAGATGGGGCAGATCACCAAACAGGTGGAAGAAAGGCCAAATAGAAATTTTGGGGCTAATACTGAGGTTAACCCCAGAGAAGAGTGCAAAGTGGTAGAGAGTGTTGATGATGAGAAAGTTGAGTTAGATATAGAAGAGAGAAGAGAAATAGAGAACAAAAGCACTTTTTCTTTTCCAATCCATCAAGGGAAACAACTGGACTTCACATAATTATTCAAAATGGTGGACAATGAAGCACCTTGGGAACAGATTCTGCAACAGATTACGGTTTACACTAAATCTAATGATGAAATCTCTACAAAGAAAAGACGTAGAGATGATGAAGCAAAGGAGTGCATAACTGTTTAAAAAGAGTCATTCCCTCCTAAAGCAACAGACCCAGACAGTTTTTCTATCCCTTGTACCATAGGGAAGAAAAGGGTGAAGAAAGCTCTCCTTGATTTAGGTTCAAGTGTTAACTTGATACCTTACTCTTTACTGGAGCAAATCGGCAATGTTAATGTGAAACCTGTAAAGGTTAATCTAGTAATGGCCGATGGATCTTCAAAGGAGCCATGTAGGATTGCAGAGGACATTATAGTTTGTGTTGGCAAACTTCAGTTCTTGGCAGACTTTGCGGTGATGAAGATGGAAACAGAGAAGATACCTATCATACTTGGAAGACTGTTTATGAAAACGGCCAGAGCAATCATTGATGTAAATGAAGGTATAGTGGTACTCCAGGACAGGGAGGAGAGAGTGGTTATAGACGTCTTTAAAGATGAGACGCAAACACAGGAGGAAGAAGCTAGTTATAAAGCTGCATTTCAAGATGCACCCATGACTAGCCGTAAAGATGAAAATCTCAAGGTTGCAGGTAACCATTGTTTGTTGTTTTAGGTACACAAGGAAGAAAAGATTGGAAGAGGAGGAGAAATTCATGTTGACTGGGAGAAAAGAAGACTCCAACTTGGCACACCTGTAAGAATCAAGAACAAGTTGTGGGTTGTGAAGGGCTTTAAAGAGAAGGAGATGATAGAGATAGAGTCTCCACATTCTAGAAGGACCAAAACAGTTCACAGGAAATAGCTGAGTAGTTGGTGGAATGACAACATCAACTATAAAGAAGGAACTTGAGCTTTACTGGGTCAAGCTAATGACGTTAAAAGAGCGCTTGCTGGGAGGCAACCCAGTTGATTTTAGAACTTTTAAATTTTACTTTGGTTTATAATTTTTAAATCTGTTGAACAGTATTGTGTAAATATTTTGCAGAACATAGCATCTACTGAAGGATGCTAGTTAGATGTAGCATCTACTGAAGGATGCTAAATTGTAGCACCTACTGATGGGTGTTGGTGAGAAACTTTTGCACCTACTGATGGGTGCTGGTAAGTTTGTAACACCTACTGAAGGGTGTTGGTGGATTTTGGGTCAAGCTCGTGACGTTAAACAAGCGCTACCTGGGAGGCAACCCAGTTGATTGAATATTTCTGTTTGTTTCGTTTTAGTTGCATAATAGGGTTTGCATAAGTATTCTAAACATTGAATTGCAGGGAACTGATGGACAAATTTATGATCACCAAAATATGATGTCACAAACTTGTTTTACAATCGGCAAGTATGACCGAATCGTTTCAAGTAATAAACTCGGTAAAACCAAGTATCGTTCTCCCAAAGGACTCACGGCCTAGTTTAGTTATGTGATTTGTTGATTAGCTAAGACTTAAGAACAAAATAAGTGGAGTTTAATATGCAAAAGACGAAAATAAACATGTATGCATGAGGTTGATCAATGGCTAAAACAAAAGACAAACACTTTCAATGAAATATATATATGAATATGTTGTTGGGGGTCAATTTCATCTTATCCACTCTCATATATTTTAGGAATTCAACATTCAAGTCATCATTGTTAATGCCACTCTCTAAATTACCTTTCAAGAAGGCTTGTCCCTAATTACGAGTTCATACAATTCCTAACATTCCTAATAATTAGTTTTTTTAGCATAGGAGCTTAAGGCAACCAATATACTATTGAGAGTAATTCCCCGGATCTAGACTTCCCCTTACGTTCCCGTATCGACAAAATCAATAATCATGTATTGAATGAGTTAAACAAAACAAGCATTAGGCAAAGAGGAAAAACCCTAACTAATGATGAAGGAAAGCATAAATCTTAGATTAAGATGCAAGTACAAATTCCATATATGAGAGCTTCAAAAGATTACATTGATTCCCCAACAAACATACAAGGTTTAGTTCACCATATTCATGGTGAACCTAGATGAACAATAATGAAAGAATGAAAGATAAAACCCTAGAAAGGTGAAGAGGTAGCCTGAGCATCCAAGATCCTCCTTCAAAGGGGTGGAAGAAAGAGTGTTTGTTTCGTTTCTGCCAAAGATACCAACCCTAAGACATCTAGGTCTTTAAATAGGACATAAAAATAATAGAAAACGGGTCCAGGCCCAAACAGATCATAAAATCGCATAAAACTGGCACAAAACTCGTCTGGTTGACTTTTTTCGTATTCTGGTTGACTAGTTGACTTTTTGGTTGACTGGTTGACTTTTCTGGTTGACTGGTTGACTTTTCTGGTTTCTGGTTGACTTTTCTGATTCCATCTCTCTCATTCTTCACTTCTTTCACTAAATTCACCTTAAAACCTGCACAAAAACACTGAAATCAAGCATAAACCTGTCGAGCTCTCTTATTTCAGAAAATATGGATAAAAGCTAGTTTCTAAGTGTAAAGGTTGCTTTTTGTATCAATTTTAAGCATGAAAATAACAGTTTTTCAACTGTTATCACAACCCTAAACTTAGAACTTTGCTTGTCCTCAAGCAAACAAGATGTAACTCAATCTTCAACCAATTCATATGATGGTTCACTCATTCAAAAATCCTCTTTTTCAAGATAACTAACAACTTCACTCAAACTTATGACCAAGAGTTCAATCAAGATGTGCACATGCTTTAGTGTTCACAAAGTCATTTAAATTCCAACAAATGCTATTTTTCATGAATGATCAATCAATTAAGCATGGATGTTCATGTGCTTATGGAATATTTCCTCACTAGGTAAAGTGTTTCACTCAACACACAAGTGTATAAGAGGTAAAGTGTTTCACTCATTCACTCCACTATCACAATGTTACATGAATCAACTTTGCCTTTCATTTTACCACAATCAAAACCATTCACAAGCATGCATCATCACAAGGACTTTTCAATGGCTTATAATGTGGCTGGGCTAACAAGAAAATTGGTTTTTCTGGATCACAAAATCCTTGAGTTAAGAGAATCATAACAACACAATTTTTCTTATTCTTCCCAACTTGCCTTTGCATTTGCATTGAGCTTTGCTTCTTTTTCTTTTCTTTTCTTTTTCCTTTTTTTTTCTTTGCATATTCTTACTTTTTAGCTCTTAGCTCAATGCTTTTCCTTTTTCATGTTTTCCCAACAACCCCAAACTTGAACATTTAACAATACCACACAAGATCTTCTACTTAACTCAAGGTAAAGATTTTCAATCAAGGGTTTTCAATGTATGTTCAAGGCTAAGGGTTCAAAGGATAGAACACAAAGTGTTCTCTTTTAGTGGGCTAACTTTATGAATTTGGCCAATAAAAAGGGTTCCAACAAACGGCCTTGATCACATGATGCAAAACAAGCAATTGATTCCATCATAGAAAACCTGGGCAAAGTCATTCATGCTTTCAAAGTAATAACATTCAATCATACCAAAAACTCTGGAGCTCAAAACCTCACATATAAGCTCATTCACATTTGACATACACATCCTGCTTAATTTCACAATCACAATCATGATATCCTGCATTTGTTCACAAAGCTTGTGAATCACCTGTATAAGCATTTTATGTGCACATCTATCTCAACATCAATCAATCACTAATCATCATCAAGCATTACTTATCACACAATCACAGTTAATAGCAAACCATCATAACAAACCATGTTTCCAATAGAGTACATCAAATCCTAATCTAAAACAAAAAATAAATAAGTTTAGAAAACTTAAACCAACAAAAACATAAGCATATGATAGCATTCATCCGTAAATGCTATCTCAGCTCCTCATCAATCTGAGCTGTCCTCTGTATCTTCCTCTTCTTGGATCTTCTAGTCTTGATTCTTTTTGCCCGATGAGGAGGCCATCCCTGCATCAAACATAATTCACAAAACCAAAAGATACATTGTTAAGCATTAGTAAACCACAATGAAGAAATCAGCCCCTTCAATGATGCTTTCTCCCAACCCCAAACTTAGATGGAAAACTAGTGAGCAAGTGAGTGGAAGGGAGATTTTCTAAAAAGGGATGAGGGAAAAGTTGTAGAGAACCATTGAAAAGGTATGTAGGAGTGTGTGTGCAGAGAAGAGTCTGAAAAGAGAAACCAAAACGCAGCTTAGGGTATAAAAATACCCTAATGGGCTCGGGTCCCGCTAAGGGGCAACCAAAGCCAATCTGCGATAGTACCGCTCAACGGTAAGTTGCCGCTCAGCGGCACTTTCGTGATGTGCTCTTCTCCTTCTTTTCTTATCCTACATGCCTCCTAGACATGCCCCTCACTGGTTCCCTGCAATTCAATGCTTAAAATACTTATGCAAACCCTAACTAAAATAAAACAAACAAAAACAATCAATCAACTGGGTTGCCTCCCAGGTAGCGCTTGTTTAACGTCACGAGCCTGACCCAAAATCCACCAACACCCATCAGTAGGTGTTTAAAATCCACCAACACCCATCAGTAGGTGCAAAATTTTCTCACCAACACCCATTAGTAGGTGTTACACACTTAGCATCCTTCAGTAGATGCTATATCCAACTAGCATCCTTCAGTAGATGCTATGTTCAGCAATATAATGTTCAACAGATTTAAAGATTACAAACCAAAGTAAAATTTAAAAGTTCTAAAATCACTGGGTTGCCTCCCAGCAAGCGCTCTTTTAACGTCATTAGCTTGACCCAGTAAAGCTCAAGTTCCTTCTTTATAGTTGATGTTGTCATTCCACCAACTCCTCAGTTGTTTCCTGTGAACTGTTTTGGTCCTTCTAGAATGTGGATGCTCTATCTCTATCATCTCCTTCTCTTTAAAGCCCTTCACAACCCACAACTTGTTCTTGATTCTTACAGGTGTGCCAAGTTGGAGTCTTCTTTTCTCCCAGTCAACAGGAATTTCTCCTCCTCTTCCAATCTTTTCTTCCTTGTGTACCTGAAACAACAAACAATGGTTACCTGCAACCTTGAGATTTTCATCTTTACGGCTAGTCATGGGTGCATCTTGAAATGCAGCTTTATAACTAGCTTCTTCCTCTTGTGTTTGTGTGTCATCTTTAAAGACGTCTATAACCACTCTCTCCTCCCTGTCCTGGAGCACCACTATACCTTCATTTACATCAATGATAGCTCTGGCCGTTTTCATAAACGGTCTTCCAAGTATGATAGGTATCTTCTCTGTCTCCATCTTCATCACCACAAAGTCTGCCAAGAACTGAAGTTTGCCAACACAAACTATAATGTCCTCTGCAATCCCACATGGCTCCTTTGAAGATCCATCGGCCATTACTAGATTAACCTTTACAGGTTTCACATTAACATTGCCGATTTGCTCCAGTAAAGAGTAAGGTATCAAGTTAACACTTGAACCTAAATCAAGAAGAGCTTTCTTCACCCTTTTCTTCCCTATGGTACAAGGGATAGAAAAACTGCCTGGGTCTGTTGCTTTAGGAGGGAATGACTCTTTTTCAAAAGTTATACACTCCTTTGCTTCATCATCTCTACGTCTTTTCTTTGTAGAGATGTTTTCATCAGATTTTGTGTAAACTGTGATTTGCTGTAGAATCTGCTCCCAAGGTGCATCATTATCCACCATTCTGAATAATTCTGTGAAGTCCAGTTGTTTCCCTTGATGGATTGGAAAAGGAAAAGTACTTTTGCTCTCTATTTCTCTTCTCTCTTCTGTATCTAACTCAACTTTCTCATCATCAACACTCTCTACCACCTTGCACTCTTCTCTGGGTTAACCTCAGTATTAGCCCCAAAATTTCTATTTGGCCTTTCTTCCACCTGTTTGGCGATCTGCCCCCTCTGAGTCTCCAAATTTTTTATAGCAGCTTCAGTGCTCTTTTGGGTAGACTCAGTTTTCTGTATGAAATTGTTGAGAGTTTCCTCCATCCTCATGGACCTTTCATTAAGCATAGATAATTGTTGCCATAAGGTGGGTTGCTGCTGCTGCTTATTATATTGACCAGCTTGCCCAGTTTGCCCTTGACCAATACTTAGGTGTGGTTTCCACCCCTGATTGTAGCTCCCTTGACGGTACTGATTGGTCATGTAGTTTACATCCTCTACGGCTTCAACTGGAAAGGCACATTGACCATTGATATGGTCGCCTCCACACAATTCGCACAACTGGGTTTGTACCTGTGCAACAGTTTTCAACTCTTTGGGTAATTGTGCAAGAGTTTTAGTCAGAGTCTCCAGCTGTTGAGTTAGAATTTTGTTTTGAGCTAGCAGGGCATCATGTGCATGTAATTGGAGGACTCCTTTTTGCATAAGAGCTCCTCTCTCATTGTGTAGCTCATTATCACTACTAGCCATGTTTTCTATAATCTCTGTTGCTTCCTCTGGAGTTTTCCATTTAATATTGCCTCCTACTGAGGCGTCCAGCATCATCTTGGTTTGTGAACCAAGCCCTCCAAGGAAAGTTAAGACTACTTCCTGATCTTCAAAGCCATGCGTGGGTGTTTTTCTTAGCAAGCTTTTGTATCTGTCCTATGCATGCCCCAGTGATTCTTCCATACCCTGCTTAAATGAAGAAATCTCTTGCTTGCCTTTTGTCACCTTAGATTGTGGAAAGTACTTGTTTAAAAATTTTGTGACCACTGCTTCCCACTCTGTGAAACTTTCTTTTGGGAAAGAATTCAACCAAAGCTTAGCATTGCCTCCCAATGAGAAAGGAAACAAGCTAAGTTTGATAGCTTCGTCTGGCACCCCATTAATTTTGACTGTGTTGCAAATCTCATTGAAGGTAGTGAGGTGCTCATATGGGCTTTCATGAGATAACCCATTAAATTGGTTGCTTTTCACCAGTTGAATCAGTGCTAGTTTGACCTCCACATTAGCTGCATTGACTCTAGGTCTAGCTATGCTGTTAAAGTGCTGAGGTCCAACTATATTGGTGTAGTCAGCAAGAGTTCTTCTAACATTGTTGTTCTCCATATTTTCTGTGCTATGAACAGAACCTTGTGGTGATGATTGTAAGAGAGTTTCTGGAGAAGGGAAAAGTTCTCTAGATGTTCGGATTCTTCTCCTCCGTCTACTCTCGTCTAAACCTTCAAGCAGAGGTTCTATTGTTTTCTTGCTCCTTGTTCTAATTGCTTCCTGCATGCACAAGAAAACAAAACCCTAGAAAAGATTTGTTAGCACAAAAAGATATAGGAGAAGATATAAATTCAGAAGATAAAAGATTCAGAGGATAATATAAAATAAAATAAAATAAAATAAAATCTAATCTAATCAAATCTAATCAAATCAAATAAAATAAAATAAAATCTAATCTAATCAAATCAAATAAAATCTAATCTAATAAAATCAAATCAAATCAAATCAAATCAAATCAAATAAGATAAAATAAAATAAAATAAAATAAAATCAAATCAAATCAAATCAAATAAGATAAAATAAAATAAAATAAAATAAAATAAAATAAAATAAAATCAAATAAAATAAAACCAAATCAAATAAAAACCGAAAAAATAAAAACAGAAAAAATAAAAACAGAAATTCAAAATTAAAGTCAAAGATAATCAATAATCACACAAATTAACCAATTAAACCACGAGTCCCCGGCAACGGCGCCAAAAACTTGATGGACAAATTTATGATCACCAAAATATGATGTCACAAACTTGTTGAACAATCGGCAAGTATGACCGAATCGTTTCAAGTAATAAACTCGGTAAGACCAAGTATCGTTCTCCCAAAGGACTCACGGCCTAGTTTAGTTGTGTGGTTCGTTGGTTAGCTAAGACTTAAGAACGAAATATTTGAAGTTTAATATGCAAAACAGAAAATAAACATGTATGCATGAGATTTTGATCAATGGCAAAAGCAAAAGACAAGCACTTTCAATGAAATATATATATGAATATGTTGTTGGGGGTCAATTTCATCTTATCCACTCTCATATATTTTAGGAATTCAACATTCAAATCATCATTGTTAATGCCACTCTCTAAATTACCTTGTCAAGAAGGCCTATCCCTAATTACGAGCTCATACGATTCCTAGGATTCCTAATAATTAGTTGTCTTAGCACAGGAGCTTAACGACAACCAATATAATATTGGGAGTAATTCCCCGGATCTAGACTTCCCCGTACGTTCCCGTATCGACAAAATCAATAATCATGCATTCAATGAGTTAAACAAAGCAAGCATTAGCCAAAGAGGAAAGATTCTAGACTAATGATGAAGGAAAGCATAAATCTTAGATTAAGATGCAAGCACAAAGTCCATATATGAGAGCTTCAAAAGATTACATTGATTCCCCAACAAACATACAAGGTTTGGTTCACCATATTCATGGTGAACCTAGATGAACAATAATGAAAGAATGAAAGATAAAACCCTAGAAAGGTGAAGAGGTAGCCTGAGCATCCAAGATCCTCCTTCAAAGGGGTGGAAGAGAGAGTGTTTGTTTCGTTTCTGCCAAAGATACCAACCCTAAGACATCTAGGTCTTTAAATAGGACATAAAAATAATAGAAAACGGGTCCAGGCCCAAACAGATCATAAAATCGCATAAAACTGGCACAAAACTCGTCTGGTTGACTTTTTTCGTATTCTGGTTGACTAGTTGACTTTTTGGTTGACTGGTTGACTTTTCTGGTTGACTGGTTGACTTTTCTGGTTTCTGGTTGACTTTTCTGATTCCATCTCTCTCATTCTTCACTTCTTTCACTAAATTCACCTTAAAACCTGCACAAAAACACTGAAATCAAGCATAAACCTGTCGAGCTCTCTTATTTCAGAAAATATGGATAAAAGCTAGTTTCTAAGTGTAAAGGTTGCTTTTTGTATCAATTTTAAGCATGAAAATAATAGTTTTTCAACTGTTATCACAACCCTAAACTTAGAACTTTGCTTGTCCTCAAGCAAACAAGATGTAACTCAATCTTCAACCAATTCATATGATGGTTCACTCATTCAAAAATCCTCTTTTTCAAGATAAGTAACAACTTCACTCAAACTTATGACCAAGAGTTCAATCAAGATGTGCACATGCTTTAGTGTTCACAAAGTCATTTAAATTCCAACAAATGCTATTTTTCATGAATGATCAATCAATTAAGCATGGATGTTCATGTGCTTATGGAATATTTCCTCACTAGGTAAAGTGTTTCACTCAACACACAAGTGTATAAGAGGTAAAGTGTTTCACTCATTCACTCCACTATCACAATGTTACATGAATCAACTTTGCCTTTCATTTTACCACAATCAAAAACATTCACAAGCATGCATCATCACAAGGACTTTTCAATGGCTTATAATGTGGCTGGGCTAACAAGAAAATTGGTTTTTCTGGATCACAAAATCCTTGAGTTAAGAGAATCATAACAACAAAATTTTTCTTATTCTTCCCAACTTGCCTTTGCATTTGCATTGAGCTTTGCTTCTTTTTCTTTTCTTTTCTTTTTCTTTTTTTTTTCTTTGCATATTCTTACTTTTTAGCTCTTAGCTCAATGCTTTTCCTTTTTCATGTTTTCCCAACAACCCCAAACTTGAACATTTAACAATACCACACAAGATCTTCTACTTAACTCAAGGTAAAGATTTTCAATCAAGGGTTTCAGTATATGTTCAAGGCTAAGGGTTCAAAGGATAGAACACAAAGTGTTCTCTTTTAGTGGGCTAACTTTATGAATTTGGCCAATAAAAAGGGTTCCCACAAACGACCTTGATCACATGATGCAAAACAAGCAATTGATTCAATCATAGAAAACCTGTAAGTCATTCATGCTTTCAAAGTAATAGCATTCAATCATACCAAAAACTCTGGAGCTCAAAACCTCACATATAAGCTCATTCACATTTGACATACACATTCTGCTTAATTTCACAATCAACATCACTAGTTCAGTTGCTTTTCAACCCCAAATCTGACCAATTCACCAACCAAACTTCAGCAGAGGATTCAAACGAAACTGTAAACAACTTTTATGACTCCAGAACAGCAAATTAAACTTGAACAAGACTCTAGAAATGCAATTAAGAGATGTCCAGAAGGGAATTCTAAACTGGACAGATTCAAAAATCAGAAAAATGGCTCAAACAATGATGATTGCAGTACGATCAATCTGCTTAAACAAGGATTTCCAAATTCTGCAGAATGGTGCATCCAGTTTGTATGGTCTTAGACAATACAATGTTCATATGGTTTGCACATACTGTAAATTCAGCACATCAACACAGCCAAGGATGATGTTTCCATACGGTGCAGTTTTCAGAGAAAACACATGAAAAACCAGATTTAAAACAGATTTGGATAGTCATTCATTGGTACTGCACTGTGATGGAATTCAAGATGCACTGAGCTCTTTAATCATTGCTCTTGTGATGTGCATCTATTGAAAACCATTCCAGATATGTAGATTCACCCAGGCACTAAACTTACTCAGAATTTTGACAAAATCACAACAAATGTACATGACTGGACATGACTGAATAAGATTGCAAAATTAAAATACTCAAGACCAAGATTGAACCGAGTAAAATGATGGAAAAATAAAGCAATTAAAAGCTGGAACAAACGAATCAAACACTGGAATCTACTGGAATCAAAGTTGCAATGAAACAGTGTGCACAAAATGAAGAACACGAAGGAAATGGCGATGACAGAATGAAGGAAAAATTGACTTAGCTGGAGCGTGATGCAGAACCTGGCTCTGATACCACTTGATGCAGTTGCTCCAGCGGAAATGCCAGATGGAATGCAGCGGAACAAGGAATCCAAAGATGGCAGCAGAGATGCAGGGTGAAAACCAGTGGTGTAAGTGATGGTTGCAGAGCTGTTTGGAAGATGGAGATCTAGCTCAGGCGGCCTTCCACTAGAAGGGAAGCTTAGCAAAGAATGGTGGTGCAGCTAGCAACTTTGACCATCAATTGGACAGTTTTACCCCTTCTCTTGATGTCTTCAAATTCCAGTTAAATTGAAGGAAGAGAACGTGTCCTGTTGTGTCCATATCTTCAAGCTCATTGGGATGACTTTTGGGCAGAGTTTTAGGTGCTGGAAAATGCATCAGCAGAGTAAAATTCAATATTCTCAAAAGTGTCTTTACAAGGGTGGCTACCATGAATTTATATGGGATCCATGGAGCTGCAACGAAGAAGAAAAGAAATGACCCATGTGTAAAATGTGAAAAACTTATGAATAATGTGCTAAACTAAAGCAGCACGTGAGCTAGTGGTGCGGAGGGATGTAGGTGCTGTCGTGGTGTGCTTAGCAAAGAATGGTGGTGCAGCTAGCAACTTTGACCATCAATTGGACAGTTTTACTCCTTCTCTTGATGTCTTCAAATTCCAGTTAAATTGAAGGAAGAGAACGTGTCCTGTTGTGTCCATATCTTCAAGCTCTTCTTGAATTCTTCTAGCCATACTTCTAGTAATGGGTCCATGCCCTAAGTCATCATCTTCGTCCACTTAATCCTCTTCGTCCATTTCGTCATTTTCGTCCACTTCGTCAACGTCGTCCACCTCATCAACTTCCTCCACTTCCTCCACTTCGTCCAATTCGTCCATTACGTCAACTTCGTCCACTACGTTCACTTCATACACTTCGTCCACTTCGTCCACTACAACAACTTCGTCCACTTCGGCCACTTCGTCCACTTCGTCCACCTCGTCCACTTCGTCCACTTCGTCAAATTCGTCAACTTCGTCAACTTTATAAACTTCGTCCACCTCGTCCACTTCCTCCACTTCCTCCACGTCCTCTACTTCCTCCACTTCCTCCACTTCCTCCACTTCTTCCTCCACTTCGTCCACTTCCTCCGCTTCCACCACTTCCTCCACTTCCTCCACTTTGTCAACTTCCTTCACTTCGTCAACTTCGCCCACTTCCTCCACTTCCTCCACTTCCTCCACTTCCTCCACTTCCTCCACTTCGTCAACTTCGTCCACTTACTCTACTATGTCAACTTCGTCCACTTCGTCAACTTCCTCCACTTCCTCCACTTCGTGCCCTTCCTCCACTTCGTCCCATTCCTCCACTTCGTCCATTTCGTCCTCTTCGTCCACTTGGTCCACTTCATCGTTTTTGTCCATTGCGTCCACTTCCTCCACTTACTCCACTTCGTGAACTTCGTCCACTTCGTCCACTTCATCAACTTCAAAATCTTCGTCAACTTCGTCCACTTCCTCCACTTCCTCCATTTCATCCACTTCCTCTACTTCGTCCACTTCGTCCACTTCGTCAACTCCGTGCACCTCGTGCACTTCGTCCACTTCGTCAAATTCGTCCACTTCGTCAACTATATAAACTTCGTCCACTTCGTCCAGATCCTCCACTTCCTCCACTTCTTCTACTTCCTCCACTTCGTCCACTTCTTCGTCCACTTCTTCGTCCACTTCGACTATTTCGTCCACTTCGTCCACTTCGTCCACTTCGTCCACTTCATGCACTTCCTCCACTTCCTCCACTTCGTTAACTTCGTGAACTTCGTCAACATCGTCCACTTTGTCCACTATGTCAACGTCGTCCACTTCTTCCACTTCATCAACTTCGTTTACTTCCTCCACTTTGTCCACTTCCTCGACTTCGTCCATTTCGTCCACTTCGTCCGCCTGGTCCACTTGATCATTTTTGTCCAGTTCGTCCACTTCCTCCCCTTACTCCACTTCGTCCACTTCGTCAACTTCGTCCCCTTTCGTCCACTTCCTCCACTTCCTTCGCTTTCTCCACCTCCTCAACTTCGTCCACTTCCTCCACTTCTTGCACTTCCTCCACTTCCTCCACTTCCTCCACTTCCTCCACTTCCTCCACTTCCACCACTTCATCCACTTTGTCCACTTTATCCACTTTGTCCACTTCGTCCTCTTCGTCCTCTTCGTCCATTTACTCCACTTCCTCCACATCCTTGACTTACTCCACTTCCTCGACTTCCTCCAGTTCCTCCACTTTGTCATTTTCGTCAACTTCGTCAACTTCGTCAGCTTCGTAAACTTTGTCCACTTCCTCAACTTTGTCAAATTCGTCCACTTCGTCAACTTTGTCCACTTCATTCACTTCGTCAACTTCGTCATCTTCGTCAACTTCGTTCACTTCCTCCACTTTATCCCCTTCCTCCACTTTCTCCACTTCGTCCACCTTGTCCACTTCGTGAACTTCGTCCACTTCGTCAAATTCGTCGACTTCGTCAACTTTATAAACTTCGTCCACTTCCTCCATGTCCTTTAGTTCCTCCACTTCTTCTTCCACTTCGTCCACTTCCTCCGCTTCCACCACTTCCTCCACTTCCTCCACTTCGTCAACTTCGTGAACTTCCTCCACTTCGTCATCTTCGTCCACTTGTTTCACTACGTCAACTTCGTCCACTTCGTCAACTTCGTCAATTCCTCCACTTCGTCCACTTCCTCCACTTCATCCACTTCCTCCACTTCATACATTTCGTCCTCTTCGTCCTCTTGGTCCACTTGGTCCACTTCATCATTTTTCTCCATTTCGTCCACTTCCTCCACTTACACCACTTCGTGAACTTCGTCCACTTCGTCAATTTCGTCCACTTCATCAACTTCATCATCTTCGTCAACTTCGTCAACTACGTCAACTTCGTCAACTTCGTCAACTTCATCCACTTCCTCCACTTCCTCCACTTCCTCCACTTCCTCCACTTCGTCAACTTCGTCAACTTCGTCCACTTCGTCAACATCGTCCACTTCGTCAACTTCGTCCACTTCGTCAACTTCGTCCAGTTCCTCCACTTCCTCCACTTCGTCCATTTCGGCCACTTCGTCTCCTTGGTTCACTTCATCATTTTTTTCCATTTTGTCCACTTCCTCCACTTACTCCACTTCGTCCACTTCGTCAACTTTGTCCCCTTCGTCCACTTTGTCCACTTTGTCAACTTCGTCCACTTCCTCCACTTCCTCCACTTCGTCAACTTCGTCCACTTCCTCCACTTCCTGCACTTCCTCCACTTCCTCCACTTCCACCACTTCATCCACTTTGTCCACTTTGTCCACTTCGTCCTCTTCGTCCATTTCGTCCACTTCCTCCACTTCCTCCACTTACTCCACTTCCTCCACTTCGTCCACTTCCTCCACTTCGTCAACTTCGTCCACTTCCTCCACTTCTTCCACTTAATCCACTTCGTTTACTTCGTGAACTTCGTCCACTTCGTCAACTTCGTCCAGTACGTCAACTTCGTCCACTTCCTCCACTTCCTCCACTTCCTCCACTGGCTCCACGTCCTGCACTTCCTCCACTTTCTCGACTTCGTCAAGTTCGTTCACTTCGTCCACTTCCTCCACTTCGTCCACTTCCTCCACTTCCTCCACTTCGTCCACTTCGTCCACTTCGTCCACTTCGTCAACTTCGTCCACTTCCTCCACTTCCTCCACTTCCACCACTTCCACCACTTCATCCCCTTTCTCCACTTTTTCCACTTCGTCCTCCTTGTCCATTTCGTACACTTCCTCCACTTAGTCCACTTCCTCCACCTACTCCACTTCCTCCACTTGTTAACTTCGTCCACTTCCTCCACTTCTTCCACTTACTCCACTTCGCTAACTTCGTTAACTTCGTCCACTTCGTCAACTTCGTCCATTTCGTCCATAACGTCAACTTCATCCACTTCCTCCACTTCCTCTACTTCGTCCATTTCGTCCACTTCCTCCACTTCGTTAGTTTCGTCCACTTCCTCCACTTCGTCAACTTCGTCCACTTCGTCAACTTCGTCAGCTTCGTCCACTTCGTCAACTTCCTCTACTTCCTCCACTTCCCTGCTTCAGCCACTTCCTCCACTTCTAGTACTTCCTCCACTTCCTCCACTTGACCCACTTGTTCTTCCACTTCTTCCACTTCCTCCACGTCCTCCACTTCCTCCAAGTCCTCCACTTCGTCAACTTCATCCACTTCCTCCACTTCGTCCACTCTCTCCACTTCCTCCACTTCGTCAACTTCGTCCACTTGTTTCATTACGTCAACTTCGTCCACTTCGTCAACTTCGTCAATTCCTCCACTTCGTCCACTTCCTCCACTTCGTCCACTTCGTCCACTTCGTCCATTTCGTCCTCTTCGTCCACTTCGTAAACTTCGTCCAGTTCGTGAACATCATCATCTTCGTCAACTTCGTCCACTTCGTCCACTTCCTCTACTTCGTCCACTTCCTCCACTTCCTCCACTTCGCCCACTTCGTCCACTTCGTCAACTTCATCCACTTCCTCCGCTTCCTCCACTTCGTGAACTTCGTGAACTTCGTCCGCTTCGTCAACATCGTCCACTACGTCAACTTCGTCCACTTCGTCAACTTCGTCCAGTTCCTCCACTTCCTCCACTTCCTCCACTCCGTCCATTTCGTCCATTTCGTCTGCTTGGTCCACTTCATCATTTTTGTCCATTTCGTCCACTTCCTCCACTTACTCCACTTCCTCCACTAAGTCAACTTCGTCCCCTTCGTCCACTTCGTCCACTTCGTCAACTTCATCCACTTCGTCCACTTCCTCGACTTCTACAACTTCGTCCACTTCCTCCACTTCGTCCACTTCCTCCATTTCCACCACTTCATCCACTATGTCCACTTTGTCCACTTCGTCCTTTTCGTCCATTTCGTCCATTTCCTACACTTCCTCCACTTACTCCATGATGGACAAATTTATGAACACCAAAATATGATGTCACAAACTTGTTTTTCAATCGGCAAGTATGACCGAATCGTTCAAGTAATAAACTTGGTAGGACCAAGTATCGTTCTTCCCAAAGGACTCACGGCCTAGTTTAGTTGTGTAGTTTCTTGATTAGCTAATACTTAAAGACGAAATATTTGGAGTTTAATATGCAAGACAGAAAATAAACATGTATGCATGAAGTTTTGATCAATGGCAAAAAGCAAAAGATAAACACTTTCAAGGAAATTTATGAATGAATATGTTGTTGGGGTCAATTTCATCTTATCCACTCTCATATATTTTTACAATTCAACATTCAAATCATCATTGTTAATGCCACTCTCTAAAGTACCTTTCTAGAAGGCTTCTCCCTAATCACGAGTTCAAACAATTCCTAGCATTCCTAATGATCAGTTCATAAGTGCAGGAGCTTAACGACAACCAATATAATATTGGGAGAAATTCCCCGGATCTAGACTTCCCCGTACGTTCCCGTATCGACAAAACCAATAATCATGCATCGAATGAGTTAAACAATGCAAGCATTAAGCAAAGAGGAAAAACCCTAACTAATGATGAAAGAAAGCATAAGTCTTAATTAAAAGATGTAAAAACAGATTCCATATATGAGAGCTTCAAAAGATTACATTGATTCCCCAACAAACATACAGAGTTTAGTTCACCATATTCATGGTGAACCTAGATGAATTACAATGAAAGAATGAAAGAATAAACCCTAAAAAGGTGAAGAGGTAGCCTGAGCATCCAAGATCCTCCTTCAAAGGGGTGGAAGAGAGAGTGTTTGCCTCGTTTCTGCCAAAGATACAAACCCTAGGACGTCCTAAAGCTTATATACTATTCTAAAATTACAAAGAATCTAGGCCCAAGCCCATAAGTGTGCCGCTCAGTGGTAAAGTACCGCTCAGCGGTAAGTGCGTGAGTCGTTTCTTCCCCTCAGCGACCATTTTGCCCCTCAGCGGATCTCCCGTAAGCTCCTGAGTGCCGCTCAGCGGTAAACTGCCGCTGAGTGGTGACTTCGGCTTCTCCTTTTGCACTTTTTAATGTCTTTTCTGATTTCATCTCTCTCCTTCTTCACTTCTTTCACCAAATTCACCTTAAAACCTGCACAAAAACACTGAAATCAAGCATAAACCTGTCCAGCTCTCTTATTTCTGAAAATATGAATAAAAGTATGATTTCAAGCTAGTTTCTAAGTATAAAGGTTGCTTTTAGTATCAATTTTAAGCATGAAAATAACAGTTTTTCAACTGTTATCACAACCCCAAACTTAGAACTTTGCTTGTCCTCAAGTAAACAAGATGTAACTCAATCTCCAACCAATTCATATGATGGTTCAAACATCCTCTTTTTCAAGATAAGTAACAACTTCACTCAGACTTATGACCAAGAGTTCAATCAAGATGTGCACATGCTTTAATGTTCACAAAGTCATTTAAATTCCAACAAATGCTATTTTTCATGAATGATCAATCAATTAAGCATGGATGTTCATGTGCTCATGGAATATTTCCTCACTAGATAAAGTGTTTCACTCACACACAAGTGTATAAGAGGTAATCACTCATTCACTCTACTATCACTATGTCACATGAATCAACTTTGCCTTTCATTTTACCACAATCAAAAACATTCACAAGTCTGCATCATCACAAGGACTTTTCAATGCCTTATAATGTGGCTGGGCTAACAAGAAAATTGGTTTTTCTGGATCACAAAATCCTTGAGTTAAAAGAATCATAACAACACAATTATTCTTATTCTTTCCCAACTTTCTTTTGCCTTTGCATTTGCATTGAGCTTTACTTCTTTTTTCTTTTCTTTTCTTTTTCTTTGCATATTCTTACTTTTTTTTTTTTAGCTCTTAGCTCAATGCTTTTCCTTTTTCATGTTTTCCCAACAACCCCAAACTTGAACATTTAACAATACCACATAAGATCTTCTACTTAACTCAAGGTAAAGATTTCTCAATCAAAGGTTTTCAGTGTATGTTCAAGGCTAAGGGTTCAAAGGATAGAACACAACGTGTTCTCTTTTAGTGAGCTAACTTTATGAATTTGGCCAATAAAAAAAAGTTCCAACAAACGGCCTTGATCACATGATGCAAAACAAGCAATTGATTCAATCATAGAAAACCTGGGCAAAGTCATTCATGCTTTCAAAGTAATAGTATTCAACAATAACAACTCTGGAGTTCAAAATCTCACATATCAGCTTATTCACATTTGACATACACATCCTGCTTAATCTCAAAACCACAATCATGATATCATGCATTTGTTCACAAAGCTTGTGAATCACCTGTATAAGCATTTTAATGTGCACATCATCTCAACATCAATTAATCATAAGCATCATTCAAGCATTACTTATCAAACAATCACAGTTAATAACAAACCATCATAACAAACCAGGTGTTCAATAGAGTACATCAACCCTAATCTAAAACCAAAAATAAATAAGTTCAGAAAACTTAAATCGATAAAAGCATAAACATATGATAGCATTCATCAGTAAATGCTATCTCAGCTCCTCATCAATCTGAGCTGTCCTCTGTATCTTCCTCTTCCTCCTCATCTTCATCATCTTCAAATGCATCCTCCTAATCAGCTTCATCTTCTTCCATATCTCTAGCTGAAGCTTCAGCTGCTCCAGCTCCTCCTCCATGTACTGGTTCTTCTGGCCAAGCTACTACATTATGGAATTCATCCATAGTCCACCTGTGGGCTAGAGGTGTATCATACATCCCCACTATCATCTCAGCAGTGGCCACCTGCCCTCTGTGAATGGACTGCAACTGAGCACCTATAAGAGACATATACATGTCCCTCATCTGGAATGGTTCTACTTCATGTGTATCAGCAGATGTCTGGCTCTGTGCTGGCCCTCTCTCTCTACGAGCCCGGCGTGGTGGAACTGGCTGAGCTACATCCTCACCTCCACAGTATTGCCTGTAATAAGCCTCATCAATAGCTTTTCTTGGCCTCTCAAATGGTGGAACAGAAATGTCCACCCCAGCTAACTTGCAAAGGTGAGTGATCAAAGAAGGATGTCCTAGTGGTGCTTTGTTGTTTGAGGTGTTAGCACATACACTAATTTCATCAGCTATCACCTGCCCAATATTAACATTCAAATTTCTGATAGCACAGTAAATGAATAATGCCCTGCTGAGAGTAATATCTGACACATGTGAACATGGCTGAATGTTGGCATGAGAAAACGCCATCCAATACTTTGCAAGAGGAGTCAAATCTGTCCTCCTAATGTTAACCACTGAGCCAGATCTATTCCTTTGGAAGTGTCCTCCAGGTATACATAGCACTCTCTCCACATCCTCAAAATCAGCACCTTCCTCCATGCAAAGAGCAAACTGGCATTGCTCACCAGCCCACACAGTATCCAGGAAGTTGTTGATAGAATCAGGATCATACCTGATAGCATGGCCTCTGACATAGCCCAAATAATTCTCAGCTGGATAATCACCAATCTTCTTTGCATTGGTGTAAAATTCCTTTACCACAGCTATGTTGGCAGGTGCAGGATAAGTGGCTAGCTTTCCCCAATCATTCCCTAACACTTGCTCTCCAAATTGAGGAGCAAAGTTAGGTATCATTCCAACCTTTCTCTCCATCAGAAGTCTCCTGTCCTGAACCACCCTAAAGTGCTTCTCATGTTTCCTAGAAAGGAACCTACTAGAGTGGGTTTGCTCTGGTTCCTTTTCCTTTCTCTTGGTTGCCATGGTTTTCAATCTCTTTCCTGATGAGGATGCCATTCCTACATTCAAACACAAATACAAAACCATAGAACATGATGTTAATCATTAGTCAAACACAGAACACAACTCCTTTCGAAGCTAAACCACCGCTGAGGGCCAGAATTTCCCCTCAGCGCCACCAGTAAAACCAGAAAAATCAAATCTGGCAGAGTGCCGCTCAGCGGCAATTTACCCCTCAACGGTAACTCTGCAGATTTTTTTGAAAAACCTGTTTTAAAGCTTTCCTAACTCCACCCAAATGCAATTTTCAGTTTTCCAATTCATAATCATGCAGTTTAATCGGTTCAAACATCAAATATATCATCAAATCATGCATAGAAATCAAAACCCCTAAATATTCATGCTTTGACAATCACATTCAAATTCAAGAACCCTAGAATGAACAAAATGCATTTTACTTACTTGGGTGGAGATACTAGATGCAATAAGAATGCTTCCAAGCTAAGATACTCTCTTCCAACCCCAAACTTGAATGGAACACTAGTGAGCAAGTGAGTGGAAGAGAAATTTTCAAGAGGAAAGAATGAAAGGATGTGGAAAACCTTGGAAAAGGTATGTGGAAGTGTTTGTGCAGAGAAGAGCCTGGATAGAAAACCTAAACCGCAGCTTGGGGTATAAAAATACCCTAATGGGCTCGGGTCCCGCTAAGGGGAAACTAAAGCCCATCTGCGAGAGTACCGCTCAGCAGCACTTTCATGATGTGCTCTTCTCCTTCTTTTCTTAACCTACGTGCCTCCCATACATGCCTCTCACTGGTTCCCTACAAGTCAATGTTTAAAATGCTTATGCAAATCCTAACTAAAATAAACAAACAGAAATATTCAATCAACTGGGTTGCCTCCCAGGTAGCGCTTGTTTAACGTCACGAGCCTGACCCAAAATCCACCAACACCCTTCAGTAGATGCAAATCTTTCTTACCAACACCCATCAGTAGGTGTATACAAACATAGTATCCTTCAGTAGATACTCTTCCGCCTAACATCCATCAGTAGATGTAAACCTTGTAACAAACTTATAACAAAAACAAAAATACCCAAAAGTTCAAAATTACATCACCAAACCAAAAATTAAAAGTTCTTAAATCACTGGGTTGCCCCCCAGCAAGCGCTCTTTTAACGTCACTAGCTTGACCAAATAAAGCTTATGTTCCTTCTTCTTTTTCTTCTTCTTTCTACTAAACTTCTTTAGAAATTTAATCAAACCAGGAACCTGTTGCAGTGTCTCAATCATAGGAACTTTAATCTCCAATTTCTTGAAGATTTCCATAAAGCACTTAAATTTATTTTCCTTCCTATGATTCTTCTTTAGATGAGGATGGGATTTTTCATATGATTCCTTCTTCTTTCCTCTCATCTTCTTTTTCTTACGCTTTCTCTCCCCAAATTTTCTCTTTTTCTTTTCTTTTATTTTTCTCTTCCCTTTTCTTTTTCTCCTCAACTTCTTTATTTTCACACAAATTTTCTTTCTCTCTTCTCTCTCAACCACTTCTTTTTCTTTTTCTTCATCTTTATCTTTCTCACTCAACTCTTCTTTCTCTTTTCTCTCTACCCTTTCCTCATCTCCCTTTAATTTTTCCTCATCAAGAATCTTGTCACTTTCAGTGATAATGACTTGCCCTTCCTCCTTAAGGTTAACTTCAGTATTAACATCATCATTCAATCTCTGATTGATGTAACGAAGTTGCATCTCCATTCTTTTACATGATTCTTCAATGCTTTTCTGAGTAGAGTCGGAATTTTTCAAAAATCGTTGAAGGGTGTCCTCCAACCTATCCAAACTTCCTGATAGAAAGGGTTGTTGCTGCCATTGTTGTTGTGGTTGGTTCTCAAATTGTCCAGCAGCTTGCCAAAATTGGCTTTGATCCATGCTTGAGTGAGGTTCCCACTAGTGGTTGAGATTACTTTGGTGGAATTGAGTGCCCATATAGTTAAATTCTTGACCAAATTGCATTCTGTAGACATTAGGCACAAAACCCTAAAAACAATTGTTAGCACAAAAAGATAGAGAAAAAAAATCAAAGGATATAATTGAAAAGATAAGAAGATAGGAAATAAAAACAGAAAAATAAAATAAAATAAAATAAAATACAAACAGAAAATAAAATAAAATAAAATAAAATCTAATCTAATCAAATAAAATAAAATAAAATCAAATCAAATAAAAACCGAAAAATAAAAAAACCAAAATTCAAAATTAAAGTCAAAGATAATCAATAATCACACAAATTAACCAGTTAAACCACGAGTCCCCGGCAACGGCGCCAAAAACTTGATGGACAAATTTATGAACACCAAAATATGATGTCACAAACTTGTTTTTCAATCGGCAAGTATGACCGAATCGTTCAAGTAATAAACTTGGTAGGACCAAGTATCGTTCTTCCCAAAGGACTCACGGCCTAGTTTAGTTGTGTGGTTTCTTGATTAGCTAAGACTTAAAGACGAAATATTTGGAGTTTAATATGCAAGACAGAAAATAAACATGTATGCATGAAGTTTTGATCAATGGCAAAAAGCAAAAGATAAACACTTTAAATGAAATTTATGAATGAATATGTTGTTGGGGTCAATTTCATCTTATCCACTCTCATATATTTTTAGAATTCAACACTAAAATCATCATTGTTAATGCCACTCTCTAAAGTACCTTTCTAGAAGGCTTCTCCCTAATCACGAGTTCATACAATTCCTAGCATTCCTAATGATCAGTTCATAAGTGCAGGAGCTTAACGACAACCAATATAATATTGGGAGAAATTCCCCGGATCTAGACTTCCCCGTACGTTCCCGTATCGACAAAACCAATAATCATGCATCGAATGAATTAAACAATGCAAGCATTAAGCAAAGAGGAAAAACCCTAACTAATGATGAAAGAAAGCATAAGTCTTAATTAAAAGATGTAAAAACAAATTCCATATATGAGAGCTTCAAAAGATTACATTGATTCCCCAACAAACATACAGAGTTTAGTTCACCATATTCATGGTGAACCTAGATGAATTACAATGAAAGAATGAAAGAATAAACCCTAAAAAGGTGAAGAGGTAGCCTGAGCATCCAAGATCCTCCTTCAAAGGGGTGGAAGAGAGAGTGTTTGCCTCGTTTCTGCCAAAGATACAAACCCTAGGACGTCCTAAAGCTTATATACTATTCTAAAATTACAAAGAATCTAGGCCCAAGCCCATAAGTGTGCCGCTCAGTGGTAAAGTACCGCTCAGCGGTAAGTGCGTGAGTCGTTTCTTCCCCTCAGCGACCATTTTGCCCCTCAGCGGATCTCCCGTAAGCTCCTGAGTGCCGCTCAGCGGTAAACTGCCGCTGAGTGGTGACTTCGGCTTCTCCTTTTGCACTTTTTAATGTCTTTTCTGATTTCATCTCTCTCCTTCTTCACTTCTTTCACCAAATTCACCTTAAAACCTGCACAAAAACACTGAAATCAAGCATAAACCTGTCCAGCTCTCTTATTTCTGAAAATATGAATAAAAGTATGATTTCAAGCTAGTTTCTAAGTATAAAGGTTGCTTTTAGTATCAATTTTAAGCATGAAAATAACAGTTTTTCAACTGTTATCACAACCCCAAACTTAGAACTTTGCTTGTCCTCAAGTAAACAAGATGTAACTCAATCTCCAACCAATTCATATGATGGTTCAAACATCCTCTTTTTCAAGATAAGTAACAACTTCACTCAGACTTATGACCAAGAGTTCAATCAAGATGTGCACATGCTTTAATGTTCACAAAGTCATTTAAATTCCAACAAATGCTATTTTTCATGAATGATCAATCAATTAAGCATGGATGTTCATGTGCTCATGGAATATTTCCTCACTAGATAAAGTGTTTCACTCACACACAAGTGTATAAGAGGTAATCACTCATTCACTCTACTATCACTATGTCACATGAATCAACTTTGCCTTTCATTTTACCACAATCAAAAACATTCACAAGCCTGCATCATCACAAGGACTTTTCAATGCCTTATAATGTGGCTGGGCTAACAAGAAAATTGGTTTTTCTGGATCACAAAATCCTTGAGTTAAAAGAATCATAACAACACAATTATTCTTATTCTTTCCCAACTTTCTTTTGCCTTTGCATTTGCATTGAGCTTTACTTCTTTTTTCTTTTCTTTTCTTTTTCTTTGCATATTCTTACTTTTTTTTTTTTAGCTCTTAGCTCAATGCTTTTCCTTTTTCATGTTTTCCCAACAACCCCAAACTTGAACATTTAACAATACCACATAAGATCTTCTACTTAACTCAAGGTAAAGATTTCTCAATCAAAGGTTTTCAGTGTATGTTCAAGGCTAAGGGTTCAAAGGATAGAACACAACGTGTTCTCTTTTAGTGAGCTAACTTTATGAATTTGGCCAATAAAAAAAAGTTCCAACAAACGGCCTTGATCACATGATGCAAAACAAGCAATTGATTCAATCATAGAAAACCTGGGCAAAGTCATTCATGCTTTCAAAGTAATAGTATTCAACAATAACAACTCTGGAGTTCAAAATCTCACATATCAGCTTATTCACATTTGACATACACATCCTGCTTAATCTCAAAACCACAATCATGATATCATGCATTTGTTCACAAAGCTTGTGAATCACCTGTATAAGCATTTTAATGTGCACATCATCTCAACATCAATTAATCATAAGCATCATTCAAGCATTACTTATCAAACAATCACAGTTAATAACAAACCATCATAACAAACCAGGTGTTCAATAGAGTACATCAACCCTAATCTAAAACCAAAAATAAATAAGTTCAGAAAACTTAAATCGATAAAAGCATAAACATATGATAGCATTCATCAGTAAATGCTATCTCAGCTCCTCATCAATCTGAGCTGTCCTCTGTATCTTCCTCTTCCTCCTCATCTTCATCATCTTCAAATGCATCCTCCTAATCAGCTTCATCTTCTTCCATATCTCTAGCTGAAGCTTCAGCTGCTCCAGCTCCTCCTCCATGTACTGGTTCTTCTGGCCAAGCTACTACATTATGGAATTCATCCATAGTCCACCTGTGGGCTAGAGGTGTATCATACATCCCCACTATCATCTCAGCAGTGGCCACCTGCCCTCTATGAATGGACTGCAACTCAGCACCTATAAGAGACATATACATGTCCCTCATCTGGAATGGTTCTACTTCATGTGTATCAGCAGATGTCTGGCTCTGTGCTGGCCCTCTCTCTCTACGAGCCCGGCGTGGTGGAACTGGCTGAGCTACATCCTCAACTCCACAGTATTGCCTGTAATAAGCCTCATCAATAGCTTTTCTTGGCCTCTCAAATGGTGGAACAGAAATGTCCACCCCAGCTAACTTGCAAAGGTGAGTGATCAAAGAAGGATGTCCTAGTGGTGCTTTGTTGTTTGAGGTGTTAGCACATACACTAATTTCATCAGCTATCACCTGCCCAATATTAACATTCAAATTTCTGATAGCACAGTAAATGAATAATGCCCTGCTGAGAGTAATATCTGACACATGTGAACATGGCTGAATGTTGGCATGAGAAAACGCCATCCAATACTTTGCAAGAGGAGTCAAATCTGTCCTCCTAATGTTAACCACTGAGCCAGATCTATTCCTTTGGAAGTGTCCTCCAGGTATACATAGCACTCTCTCCACATCCTCAAAATCAGCACCTTCCTCCATGCAAAGAGCAAACTGGCATTGCTCACCAGCCCACACAGTATCCAGGAAGTTGTTGATAGAATCAGGATCATACCTGATAGCATGGCCTCTGACATAGCCCAAATAATTCTCAGCTGGATAATCACCAATCTTCTTTGCATTGGTGTAAAATTCCTTTACCACAGCTATGTTGGCAGGTGCAGGATAAGTGGCTAGCTTTCCCCAATCATTCCCTAACACTTGCTCTCCAAATTGAGGAGCAAAGTTAGGTATCATTCCAACCTTTCTCTCCATCAGAAGTCTCCTGTCCTGAACCACCCTAAAGTGCTTCTCATGTTTCCTAGAAAGGAACCTACTAGAGTGGGTTTGCTCTGGTTCCTTTTCCTTTCTCTTGGTTGCCATGGTTTTCAATCTCTTTCCTGATGAGGATGCCATTCCTACATTCAAACACAAATACAAAACCATAGAACATGATGTTAATCATTAGTCAAACACAGAACACAACTCCTTTCGAAGCTAAACCACCGCTGAGGGCCAGAATTTCCCCTCAGCGCCACCAGTAAAACCAGAAAAATCAAATCTGGCAGAGTGCCGCTCAGCGGCAATTTACCCCTCAACGGTAACTCTGCATATTTTTTTGAAAAACCTGTTTTAAAGCTTTCCTAACTCCACCCAAATGCAATTTTCAGTTTTCCAATTCATAATCATGCAGTTTAATCGGTTCAAACATCAAATATATCATCAAATCATGCATAGAAATCAAAACCCCTAAATATTCATGCTTTGACAATCACATTCAAATTCAAGAACCCTAGAATGAACAAAATGCATTTTACTTACTTGGGTGGAGATACTAGATGCAATAAGAATGCTTCCAAGCTAAGATACTCTCTTCCAACCCCAAACTTGAATGGAACACTAGTGAGCAAGTGAGTGGAAGAGAAATTTTCAAGAGGAAAGAATGAAAGGATGTGGAAAACCTTGGAAAAGGTATGTGGAAGTGTTTGTGCAGAGAAGAGCCTGGATAGAAAACCTAAACCGCAGCTTGGGGTATAAAAATACCCTAATGGGCTCGGGTCCCGCTAAGGGGAAACTAAAGCCCATCTGCGAGAGTACCGCTCAGCAGCACTTTCATGATGTGCTCTTCTCCTTCTTTTCTTAACCTACGTGCCTCCCATACATGCCTCTCACTGGTTCCCTACAAGTCAATGTTTAAAATGCTTATGCAAATCCTAACTAAAATAAACAAACAGAAATATTCAATCAACTGGGTTGCCTCCCAGGTAGCGCTTGTTTAACGTCACGAGCCTGACCCAAAATCCACCAACACCCTTCAGTAGATGCAAATCTTTCTTACCAACACCCATCAGTAGGTGTATACAAACATAGTATCCTTCAGTAGATACTCTTCCGCCTAACATCCATCAGTAGATGTAAACCTTGTAACAAACTTATAACAAAAACAAAAATACCCAAAAGTTCAAAATTACATCACCAAACCAAAAATTAAAAGTTCTTAAATCACTGGGTTGCCCCCCAGCAAGCGCTCTTTTAACGTCACTAGCTTGACCAAATAAAGCTTATGTTCCTTCTTCTTTTTCTTCTTCTTTCTACTGAACTTCTTTAGAAATTTAATCAAACCAGGAACCTGTTGCAGTGTCTCAATCATAGGAACTTTAATCTCCAATTTCTTGAAGATTTCCATAAAGCACTTAAATTTATTTTCCTTCCTATGATTCTTCTTTAGATGAGGATGGGATTTTTCATATGATTCCTTCTTCTTTCCTCTCATCTTCTTTTTCTTACGCTTTCTCTCCCCAAATTTTCTCTTTTTCTTTTCTTTTATTTTTCTCTTCCCTTTTCTTTTTCTCCTCAACTTCTTTATTTTCACACAAATTTTCTTTCTCTCTTCTCTCTCAACCACTTCTTTTTCTTTTTCTTCATCTTTATCTTTCTCACTCAACTCTTCTTTCTCTTTTCTCTCTACCCTTTCCTCATCTCCCTTTAATTTTTCCTCATCAAGAATCTTGTCACTTTCAGTGATAATGACTTGCCCTTCCTCCTTAAGGTTAACTTCAGTATTAACATCATCATTCAATCTCTGATTGATGTAACGAAGTTGCATCTCCATTCTTTTACATGATTCTTCAATGCTTTTCTGAGTAGAGTCGGAATTTTTCAAAAATCGTTGAAGGGTGTCCTCCAACCTATCCAAACTTCCTGATAGAAAGGGTTGTTGCTGCCATTGTTGTTGTGGTTGGTTCTCAAATTGTCCAGCAGCTTGCCAAAATTGGCTTTGATCCATGCTTGAGTGAGGTTCCCACTAGTGGTTGAGATTACTTTGGTGGAATTGAGTGCCCATATAGTTAAATTCTTGACCAAATTGCATTCTGTAGACATTAGGCACAAAACCCTAAAAACAATTGTTAGCACAAAAAGATAGAGAAAAAAAATCAAAGGATATAATTGAAAAGATAAGAAGATAGGAAATAAAAACAGAAAAATAAAATAAAATAAAATAAAATACAAACAGAAAATAAAATAAAATAAAATAAAATCTAATCTAATCAAATAAAATAAAATCAAATCAAATAAAAACCGAAAAATAAAAAAACCAAAATTCAAAATTAAAGTCAAAGATAATCAATAATCACACAAATTAACCAGTTAAACCACGAGTCCCCGGCAACGGCGCCAAAAACTTGATGGACAAATTTATGAACACCAAAATATGATGTCACAAACTTGTTTTTCAATCGGCAAGTATGACCGAATCGTTCAAGTAATAAACTTGGTAGGACCAAGTATCGTTCTTCCCAAAGGACTCACGGCCTAGTTTAGTTGTGTGGTTTCTTGATTAGCTAAGACTTAAAGACGAAATATTTGGAGTTTAATATGCAAGACAGAAAATAAACATGTATGCATGAAGTTTTGATCAATGGCAAAAAGCAAAAGATAAACACTTTAAATGAAATTTATGAATGAATATGTTGTTGGGGTCAATTTCATCTTATCCACTCTCATATATTTTTAGAATTCAACACTCAAATCATCATTGTTAATGCCACTCTCTAAAGTACCTTTCTAGAAGGCTTCTCCCTAATCACGAGTTCATACAATTCCTAGCATTCCTAATGATCAGTTCATAAGTGCAGGAGCTTAACGACAACCAATATAATATTGGGAGAAATTCCCCGGATCTAGACTTCCCCGTACGTTCCCGTATCGACAAAACCAATAATCATGCATCGAATGAGTTAAACAATGCAAGCATTAAGCAAAGAGGAAAAACCCTAACTAATGATGAAAGAAAGCATAAGTCTTAATTAAAAGATGTAAAAACAGATTCCATATATGAGAGCTTCAAAAGATTACATTGATTCCCCAACAAACATACAGAGTTTAGTTCACCATATTCATGGTGAACCTAGATGAATTACAATGAAAGAGTGAAAGAATAAACCCTAAAAAGGTGAAGAGGTAGCCTGAGCATCCAAGATCCTCCTTCAAAGGGGTGGAAGAGAGAGTGTTTGCCTCGTTTCTGCCAAAGATACAAACCCTAGGACGTCCTAAAGCTTATATACTATTCTAAAATTACAAAGAATCTAGGCCCAAGCCCATAAGTGTGCCGCTCAGCGGTAAAGTACCGCTCAGCGGTAAGTGCGTGAGTCGTTTCTTCACCTTAGCGACCATTTTGCCCCTCAGCGGATCTCCCGTAAGCTCCTGAGTGCCGCTCAGCGGTAAACTGCCGCTGAGCGGTGACTTCGGCTTCTCCTTTTGCACTTTTTAATGTCTTTTCTGATTTCATCTCTCTCCTTCTTCACTTCTTTCACCAAATTCACCTTAAAACCTGCACAAAAACACTGAAATCAAGCATGAACCTGTCCAGCTCTCTTATTTCTGAAAGTATGAATAAAAGTATGATTTCAAGCTAGTTTCTAAGTATAAAGGTTGCTTTTAGTATCAATTTTAAGCATGAAAGTAACAGTTTTTCAACTGTTATCACTCCACTTCCTCCACTTCATCCACTTCCTCCACTTCGTTAACTTCGTCCGCTTCGTCCACTTCGTTAACTTTGTGAACTTCATCCACTTCGTCAACTTCGTCCAGTACGTCAACTTCGTCCACTTCCTCCACTTCCTTCACTTCCTCCACTTCCTCCACTTCCTCCACTTGCTCCACGTCCTCCACTTCCTCCACTTTCTCGACTTCGTCAACTTCGTCCACTTCCTCCACTTCTTCCACTTCCTCCACTTCCTCCACTTCCTCCACTTCCTGCACTTCCTGCACATCCTCCACTTCCTCCACTTATTCCACTTCCTCCACTTCCACCATTTCATCCCCTTTCTCCACTTTTTTCACTTCGTCCTCTTCGTCCATTTCGTACACTTCCTCCACTTATTCCACTTCCTCCACTTACTCCACTTCCTCCACTTCATCAACTTCGTCCACTTCCTCCACTTCTTCCACTTACTCCACCTCGTTAACTTCGTCCACTTCGTCAACTTCGTCCACTTCGTCCAATACGTCAACTTCATCCACTTCATCCACTTCCTCTACTTCGTCCACTTCCTCCACTTCCTCCACTTCATCAGTTTCATCCACTTCGTCAACTTCGTCCACTTCGTCAACTTCTTCCACTTCGTCAACTTGCTCTACTTCCTCCACTTCCCTGCTTCCATCACTTCCTCCACTTCTAGTACTTCCTCCACTTCCTCCACTTCAACCACTTCTTCTCCCACTTCTTCCACTTCCTCCACTTCCTCCAAGTCCTCCACTTCCTCCACTTGTTCTACTTGATCCACTCTCAACTTCGTTAGCTTCTTTTTCCACTTCCTCCAACTCGTCCAATTCGTCCACTACGTCAGCTTCGTGAAGTTTGTCAACTTCGTCCACTTCATCCACTTTGTCCACTTCGTCCACCTCGTCCACTTCGTCAACTTCGTCCACTTCGTCAAATTCGTCCAGTTCGTCAACTTCCACCACTTCCTCCACTTCTTCCACTTCCACCACTTCCTCTACTTTTTCCACTGCATCCACTTCCTCCACTTCGTCTACTTCGTCCACTCTTCTTCCACTTCGTCCACTTCTTCTTCCACTTCGTCGCCTTCGTCCACTTCCCCCACTTCCTCCACTTCCTCCGCTTCCACCACTTAGTCCACTTCGTCCACTTCGTCTATTTTGTCCACTTGGTCCACTTAATCATTTTCGTCCATTTTGTCAAGTTCGTCCACTGCGTCAACTTCCTTCACTTCCTCCACTTCCTCCACTTCCACCACTTGCTCCACTTCTTCTACTTCCTCCATTTTCTCCACTTCGTCCACTTCATCCACTTCTTCTTCCACTTCTTCCACTTCCTCCACTTCCTCCACTTCCTCAACTTCCTCCACGTCCTCCAATTCCTTCACTTCCTCCACTTCTTCTACTTGCTCCACTCTCTACTTCGTCAACTTCTTCTTCCACTTCTTGCACTTTTTCCACTTCCTCCACTTCCTCCACTTCCACCACTTCGTTCACTTCCTCCACTTCCTCCATGTCCTCTACTTCCTCCACTTCCTCCACTTCCTCCACTTCTTCTTCCACTTCCTCCACTTCCTCCGCTTCCACCACTTCCTCCGCTTCCACCACTACCTCCACTTCCTCCACTTCCTCCACTTCCTCCACTTCGGCAACTTCGTCAACATCGTCCACTTCGTCAATTTCGTCCACTTCCTCCACTTCCTCCACTTCCTCCACTTCCTCCACTTCGTCCATTTCGTCCTCTTCGTCCACTTGGTCCACTTCATCATTTTTGTCCATTTCGTCCACTTCCTCCAATTACTCAACTTCGTGAACATCGTCCACTTCGTCAACTTCGTCCACTTCGTCAACTTCATCATCTTCGTCAACTTCATCATCTTCGTCAACTTCGTCCACTTCCTCCATTTCGTCCACTTCGCCCACTTCGTCCACTTCGTCCACTTCGTCCACTTCGTCCACTTCGTCCACTTCGTCCACTTCGTCAACCTTGTCAACTTCATCCACTTCCTCCACTTCGTCAACTTCTTGAACTTCGTCCACTTCGTCAACTACGACAACTTCGTCCACTTCCTCCACTTCCTCCACTTCGTCCATTTCGTCTGCTTCGTCTGCTTGGTCCACTTCATCATTTTTGTCCATTTCGTCCACTTCCTCCACTTACTCCACTTCATCCACTTCCTCAATTTCGTCCCTTTCGTCCACTTGGTCCACTTCGTCAAGTTCGTCCACTTCCTCCACTTCCTCCACATCGTCCACTTCGTCAACTTCGTCCACTTCCTCCACTTCCTGAACTTCCTCCACTTCGTCCACTTCGTCCACTTCCTCCACTTCCACCACTTCATCCACTTTGTCCATTTATTCCACTTCGTCCTCTTCGTCCATTTCATCCACTTCCTCCACTTCCTCCACTTATTCCACTACCTCCACTTCCTCCACTTCCTCAACTTCCTCCACTTCCTCAACTTCTTCCACTTACTCCATTCCGTTAACTTCGTGAACTTCGTCCACTTCGTCAACTTCGTCCAGTACGTCAACTTCGTCCACTTCCTCCACTTCCTCAACTTCCTCCACTACGTCAACTTCGTCCACATCGTGCACTTCCTCCACTTCGTAATTTTCGTCAACTTCGTCAACTTCGTCCACTTTGTCAACTTCCTCTACTTCCTCCACTTCGTCCGCTTCCACCACTTCCTCCACTTCTTGTACTTCCTCTACTTCTCCACTTCATCCACTTCTTCTTCCACTTCTCCCACTTCCTCCACTTTCTCCACGTCCTCCACTTCCTCCACTTCGTCAACTTCGTTCACTTCGTCCACTTCGTCAACTTCGTTCACTTCGTCCACTTCGTCCACTTCCTCCACTTCGTCCACTTCGTCAACTTCGTCCACTTCCTCAACTTCCTGCACTTCCTCCACTTTGTCCACTTCCTCCACTTCCACCACTTCATCCCCTTTCTCTACTTTGTCCACTTCGTCGTCTTCGTCCATTTCGTACACTTCCTCCACTTCCTCCACTTACTCCACTTCCTCCACTTACTCCACTTGCTCCACTTCGTCAACTTCGTCCACTTCGTCCACTTCTTCCACTTACTCCACTTCGTTAACTTCATGAACTTCCTCCACTTCGTCAACTTCGTCCAATACGTCAACTTCGTCCACTTCGTCCACTTCCTCCACTTCCTCCACTTCGTCCATTTCGTCCACTTTGTACACTTCCTCAATTTCGTCCACTTCATCAACTTCGTCCACTTCGTCAACTTCCTCCACTTCCCCCACTTCCTCCGCTTCCACCACTTCCTCCACTTCTTGTACTTCCTCCACTTCCTCCTCTTCCTCCACTTCGTCCACTTCAACCACTTCTTCTTCCACTTCTTCCACTTCCTCCACTTCCTCCACGTCCTCCACTTCCTCCACTTCTTCTACTTGATCAACTCTCCACTTCGTCAGCTTCTTTTTCCACTTCCTCCACTTCATCCAACTCATACACTTTGTCCAATTCGTCCACTATGTCAGCTTCGTGAATTTTGTCAACTTCGTCCACTTCATCCACTTCGTCCACTTCGTCAACTTCGTCCACCTCGTCCACTTCGTCAACTTCGTCCACTTCGTCCACTTCATCAAATTCGTCCACTTCGTCAACGTCCACCAATTCCTCCACTTCTTCCACTTCCATCACTTCCTCTACTTTTTCCACTTCATCCACTTCCTCCACTTCGTCTACTTCGCCCACTCTTCTTCCACTTCCTCCACTACCTCCACATCCTCCACTTCTTCTACTTCCTCCTTTCCCAACTTCGTCCACTCTTCTTCCACTTCGTCCACTTCCTCGACTTCGTCCACTTCGTCCAATTCGTCCACTACATCAACTTTGTCAACTTCGTCCAGTTCGTCCATTTTTTCCACTTCGTCCACTTCGTCCATTTCGTCAACTTCTTCCACCTCGTCCACTTCGTCAAATTCCTCCACTTCCTCCACTTCCACCACTTCCTCCACTTCCTCTACTTCGTTTATTTTGTCCACTTCGTCCACTTGGTCTACTTAATCATTTTGGTCAATTTCGTCAACTTCGTCCATTTCGTCAACTTCCTTCACTCCCTCCACTTCCTCCACTTCCACCGCTTTCTCCACTTCTTCTACTTCCTCCATTTCCTCAACTTCCTCCACTTCGTCCACTTCATCCACTTCTTCTTCCACTTCCTCTACTTCCTCCACTTCCTCCATGATGACTGAAGGCTTGAGCTGAATCGGGAGACGATGTGAAATCTGGACTTGATCGAGCTGAAGAACCGGGAAGCAGCGGAAGAAACTGATTTACTCAAGAACCCTAGGTTTTGGAGTCGAAGATGAACAGTGATGAACAAACCAAGATTCGAGGATTGTTCGGTTGAAAATATAGGGTTTGATGCGGAAGCGGTTTTGAACGGGGGAGAAATGATTTTAATCGGCGAGAAAAGTGAGATTATGCGATGACATTGTGGCTCGTGGTGTAGGAGCTCTCTCTCGAGAGTGAAGGAGATGACGACTTCGCGAAATGAAGATGTGGTGTTGTGCTGAGGGAAACTCGCAAGGGAATAAGCTCACGTGGTAGCGCTGGCGTAAGCAATCCACGCGGTTGAGGCAGAGTGGAGTAACAAAATGGTTACGTGGAGGTAAGAGAGATCTGAAATGGAAAATGAAAGATGAAGCGTGAATGGAAGGTGGCTAGAGGAGATCCTTTGGGATTCTCTAGCTTGACTTTCAAGGGAATTAAACTCTAGAGTTCTCTCTACAGAAAGTTTAATTCATTATTCTCAAAAGTGTCTTACAAGAGGTGGTGACATGTCTATATATAGGACTAAAAGTCTCTCCTATCTAGCACATGCCTAACACCTTTTACACATGCTTTAATAAAAGTAAAAGAAATCCTACAATGAATTAATTGGGCTTGGGCCCAAGTCATCATCCCCTCCCCCTTGGAAAGGATTTGTCCTCAAATCTGATGGTGCTTCTGAAGACTTATTTTTTTTAGCTTCATAAGTGTTCCTCCTCAGTCAAATATCCATCTGCAATAAACATTAAACATATCTCTAATTAGTTTTCTTTGGCCCAATAAGATATATAAAAGAATATGTGTAGAAGAAGGTTTCCTAATTTTGAAATTTTTGATTTTAATAGAACAAAGAAACCTCTCTTCATTTGAATTGTTATTGGTATCTTGAGTTATTGGTAACCATAAATGTAACCATAACCCTTGTGACTTTGCATGTGTTGTAAGTGATAACATTTTTAAAGATTGAGTGTCAAATGCTTTGAAAGAAAAGTGAAATTTGGGAAATTCAAATATAAATGGAGAAAAGTGAGAGGATAGAAAACCTCCCCTTAAGAATCTAGCTTCTAGGGTAGGAGGCGATGTTGCCCTTAGTTGCTTTTTCTTTTCTTCCATTTCTATTCTTTCAACTTCTTCCTTTTCTTTTCTCTCTTTCTTTCTTCTTTCTTCTTCTCTTCTTTCTCTTTCTTCCTCATCTCTTCTCTTGTTTTCTTCCTCTTCTCTTCTCTCTTGTTCTCTTCTTTTCTCTTCTTCTCTTCTCTCTCTTTCTTCCTCTTCTCTTCTATTTCGTTGTTCCTCTTTTCTTCTTTCTTTTTCTCTTCTCTCTTTTTCTCTTTTCTCTCTTACTTCTTGCTTTTGTTTTTCTCTTTTTAATCTCTCAATTCTATATTTGCTTGTCTCTTCCCATAGCCTCTTAAGTTTTTCTAGAAACTCACTTTCCCTACGAGAGAACCCACTTAAATGTTGAATGAATGACTCACCTTCTCTAATAAGCTCTCTCATAAGTTCTAAGTTTCTTTCAATTTCTCGAGGCACAAACTTTCTTCTCATACAAGCTTTCAATTCATTCCAATCATGAATGGGATATTTTCTACCTATCTTAACATGATATTGTCTATCATCCCACCACTCTCTTGCATGCTTTTCAAAACTAGAAGTGTAGAGACTAAGAATATAAGATTCATTATCTCTAGAATAGAAGGATTCAGATTTACTTTTCCTAACCATGAATGAATGCATGTCATCAATTTCCTTTTCCCAAGCTAGGTATGTTAATGCACCTATATCATCACCAAAGAATGGAATATTTTCACTAGCTTGTTTATACAAATCATCTTCAATCCTATCAAATTCATAAGATGAACAGGACTTCCTTCTAGCTTTATCATGTTCTCTTTTGATGCCTTTGTAACTAAGTTGCTTATCAAAATTAAATTTCCTAGAAGACCTATATGAATAACAAGACATCTTTGTTTCTAAAAGTTTTTCTAGTGTAAAGGATATACAAGATTCACACTTAGACAAGTCCCAGGTAAGAGAGGTGAGTCATGAAGACTGCTTAAGTACCAAGTCTTGCCTTGCCAGAAATGTCTTAGGTTACTACTAGTTACCCTTTAAACTAAAATCACTTTTAAAATCAAAGGACACAACTCAAACAATCACAACAATTAAACACTAAAAGACGAGGACTCTTCGGACTCTAATGTGACAAGGCTTAGAGTTTAATCCCTTTTAACCTAAATCACCCCTAAACGTAAGACACAAAAAAAATTTAAACACAAACAAGAAAAGTTGTGCCAAGAGTTGAAAGAGCACCAAGAACTCTTCCAAGACACTTGGACTTTGAATGACCTTTTACAATGAAATTAAGAAAACTAACAATAGAGCCTATTAAAAAACCAGATGAACTCAAATCAATTACAAATAAAGACAGTTGCTACGATCCTGGTCCACTTCTTGTGCTCAACGAATACACTCTTGTTGTTGTTAACCAGCCTTGGATCTTCTAGCTTTTGTCTACTTTTCCCTTTCACTCGGTCTTGTGCAACTGAGACATTGAATAATTCCTATTTGCTCTCATATTGTTCCCAATATTCTGCACAATTAATTTTCAACCAAAATCAGCAGGATATTCATTCAATATTATCACTTACATCACTTACAAGCTAAAACAGAATAACAATTCACAACAAAGGGCAAATTAGACAACTTCCCTGTTTGAATGGTTGTTTCTAGCCTGTTCCAAGCTCTACACTGAGGTGTGTCTGCCACTGTTTCTTCAGTAATATTCTGCTCAACTAATGATTCATTCACATCAGCTCTGCACACATAAATCTTAACAAAATCCAGCAACAGAATACAGCAAGTGCAAATGGACAGTGAATTAAATTCAGATTGGATGTAATTCAATTCAGAAACTAGAAATTAGGTGCTTTAATCACTTCCTAAAACTGGATGATGCATTGGCAATTAAAAAAAACAAATTGATGCACAACTGATTATGATAAGAACAGCCTTTTCAGAAAAATCAGTGAATTACACTGGGCAGAAACAATGGACCAAACTAGTCAAGAACAATGTCCTAAACTAATTCAGAATTCAGTGGACCATGCTAATCAAATACATGGACAAAGAGTAATGTGAGGCAAATCAGAAATTGGCAGTTTTAAAACAGTGTTGTTGCACTTACATAAATGCTCATAAAACAATCAGCACGTTATTTGCAAATCCTATGCATCTACCAAGTTCCCATAGGTCTTATCAAATCAGAATCAGCATTCAACATGCCCAATTAAACCATGAAATCAACAATTCATTTTCAAAACAGTGATTACATCAATGAATTCAGCAAGCAATATTTTAACTAAAATGAATGCAATGACAATTTAAAGATTCACAAGCACAAATAGCATCTCCAGGAAATCAATAATCAATTAAAACAACAGTGATTGTAGTTGCAGTTGCAACAAATCACAGTTGCTCCAATCTAATTACTCCAATTTCTTTTCCTGCACAATGAATCACAATCACCAAATGGTTAAATGAAACTGAACTCTCTTGCAAATGCCAAGGAATTTAGGCTAAATTAGCCTTACTAAGCTCAAAGCACTGAGGTTTCTCTTTAAAAATTTAAACACTCAAATGAAAAGTTTAAAAGAGAAATTTTCAGTTTAGGCCAGAGAATCCTATGGATCACCACCACCTAATATGCTACCATTCACACTTACCTTCTTTCAAATCCCAAAAACCAGAATGGAATCAGGTTTCTCAATCAGGAAAATGGCTAGGATAAACAAGATAATGGAATGACAAAAACAGCAAAGCAACTGACTTGAGATCAGATTGATAAAGCAAAGAAAAGATCCAATTATGATTCAGCAGAACATGATTAACATGTGAGAGACAAAACTAGATAACCAACAAATGACAAGCACGAAACAAAGCTTTTGATCAAAGTGAGCACTCAAATTTAACCTATGATTGGCACTAGAACAGATTTTAAAAGCAAGAAATCAAAAACCACAACAAGTTGAAACTGAAATCACATGCAGCGTCCAGAACTGAATTTTCAAAACTGTTAAATGGAATGCCACAAAGAAACCAGTGTATATGTTTAAATCTGAAGTCTGTTTTGAAATTGGTTTTAACTGGATTGTACAGGTCTGAAAAGCTTTTTACATTGAATATATCATATTCATCCTTTTGTATTTTTTTTTATCACAGATCCTTGCTATTGCTACAATCCAGTCCTCTTGAAATGATCTAATTCACAAAAAAAATTCAGCACTGCAGTTCCAACTTGTACTAAAAAATTGAACTTAAAAATTGGGGGTTTCAAAGGTGAAATTGCACAAAGGCTGATATAACTCGAATTAAGCTATTGCATCATGTTTGAATTATCAAAACAACTTGTTTTGCTCTGAAGTTGGATGCAGAAAATAGTAATTCGAAAATTGAACTTGCAATAGCCAATTATGCAATCAAACAGCTCAACCACACCACCAGTTTTAAGTTTTATTGAGTCAATTGACAAATTATTGATGAAAATGACTTTAAAAAAGCAATTGGAAACTTGAACAAGACACGAGGAAGTTAATGCAAGATTTCCAGCAAGATCTATATGCCAAACAGATTTTAAACACATAATGATTCAAACAAAGATAATGCAGATCGACCAACTGCAATTTTGAACTCTACTGGAGTTTTCTCAGTGCAACCAAGCATTGCCTAAGCAAGTCATTACTTATATGGTATGCACATGGTATTTGCTCAAATGTCTCACAGAGTTCAACTCTTGTTCACTTGCAAATGAACACAAAGGTAATTATAATACTGTAAAACAAATGAAGGTTGAATCTGATGTCATCCATCATGCACTCGAGCTCTAAGTGAGTTTGTCATAGCTCATATGGGGTGCAGATAAGGAACATTCAATCAGATTGTTCAGCTCAATCAAAACACGGTTTCAACCCAGAATTTATGACAAATAAGCAACTCAACATGACTTTGACAAAAATAGAATATGATGCTCAAATAAAATGACTCAAACAACCGATTAAGATGAGGAACAACAATCAAAGTAAAGCTGGCACATACAAATTGACTCAACCAGAACCTACTGTAAGCAGCAACTGATGTACAGAAACCAAACAATAAACAAGACAAAGTAAAATACTCAAGACATTGCACGAATGATAATCAACAACACGGAAAATTTGAAAACAACCAAACGCACAGATTGAATCTCAATAATAGAGAACAGATCGAGACCAAAAATTTGAGAACCGACGAAGAGTAAAACTCAGATCAGAGAGAAACGAGATACTTAGCTCAAGCGGACGCGCCTAACCTAGGCTCTGAATACCACATGATGACTGAAGGCTTGAGCTGAATCGGGAGACGATGTGAAATCTGGACTTGATCGAGCTGAAGAACCGGGAAGCAGCGGAAGAAACAGATTTACTCAAGAACCCTAGGTTTTGGAGTCGAAGATGAACAGTGATGAACAAACCAAGATTCGAGGATTGTTCGGTTGAAAATATAAGGTTTGATGCGGAAGCGGTTTTGAACGGGGGAGAAATGATTTTAATCGGCGAGAAAAGTGAGATTATGCGATGACATTGTGGCTCGTGGTGTAGGAGCTCTCTCTCGAGAGTGAAGGAGATGACGACTTCGCGAAATGAAAATGTGGTGTTGTGCTGAGGGAAACTCGTGAGGCAATAAGCTTGCGTGGTAGCGCTGGCGTAAGCAATCCACGCGGTTGAGGTAGAGTGGAGTAACAAAATGGTTACGTGGAGGTAAGAGTGATCTGAAATGGAAAATGAAAGATGAAGCGTGAATGGAAGGTGGCTAGAGGAGATCCTTTGGGATTGATTCTCTAGCTTGACTTTCAAGGGAATTAAACTCTGGAGTTCTCTCTACAGAAAGTTTAATTCATTATTCTCAAAAGTGTCTTACAAGAGGTGGTGACATGTCTATATATAGGACTAAAAGTCTCTCCTATCTAGCACATGCCTAACACCTTTTACACATGCTTTAATAAAAGTAAAAGAAATCCTACATTGAACTAATTGGGCTTGGGCCCAAGTCATCTTTCCACTTCCTCCACGTCCTACACTTCCTCCACTTCCTCCACTTCCTCAACTTCCTCCACTTTGTCCATTTCGTCCCCTTCGTGCATTTCGCCCACTTCCTGCATTTCCTCATTTTCGTCCACTTCGTCAACTTCGTCCACTTCGTCAACTTCCTCTACTTCCTCCACTTCCTCCGCTTCCACCACTTCCTCCACTTCTTGTACTTCCTCCACTTCCTCCACTTCATCCACTTCTTCTTCCACTTCCTCCATTTTCTCCACTTCCTCCACTTCCTCCACTTCCTCCACGTCCTCCACCTCCTCCACTTTCTCCACTTCGTCAACTTCGTTCACCTCGTCCACTTCCTCCACTTCCTCCACTTCCACCACTTCATACCCTTTCTCCAATTTTTCCACTTCGTCCAATTCGTACACTTCCTCTACTTAGTCCACTTCCTCCACTTACTCCACTTCCTCCACTTCGTCAACTTCGTGCACTTCGTCCACTTCTTCCACTTACTCCACTTCGTTAACTTCGTGAACTTCGTCCAGTACGTCAACTTCATCCACTTCGTCCACTTCGTCCACTTCGTCCACTTCCTCCACTTCCTCCACTTCGTCCATTTCGTTCACTTCATCCACTTCCTCCACTTCGTCGGTTTCGTCCACTTCGTCAACTTCATCCACTTCGTCAACTTCGTCCACTTCCTCTACTTCCTCCACTTGCTCTGCTTCCACCACTTCCTCCACTTCTTGTACTTCCTCCTCTTCCTCCTCTTCCTCCACTTCGTCCACTTCAACCACTTCTTCTTCCACTTCTTCCACTTCCTCCACTTCCTCCACTTCCTCCACTTCCTCCAAGTCCTCCACTTCCTCCACTTCTTCTACTTGATTAACTCTCCACTTCGTCAGCTTCTTTTTCCACTTCCTCCACTTCCTCCAACTCGTCCACTTCATCCAATTCGTCCACTATGTCAGCTTCGTGAAGTTTGTCAACTTCGTCCACTTCATCCACTTCGTCCACTTTGTCCACTTCGTCAACTTCGTCCACGTCGGCCACTTCGTCAACTTCCACCACTTCATCCACTTCGTCAACTTCCACCACTTCCTCTACTTTTCCACTGCATCCACTTCCTCCACTTCGTCTACTTCGTCCACTCTTCTTCCACTTCGCCCACTTTGTCCACTTCTTCTTCCACTTCGTCCCCTTCGTCCACTTCCCCCACTTCCTCCACTTCCTCCGCTTCCACCCCTTCCTCCACTTCGTCCACTTCGTCTATTTTGTCCATTTCGTCCACTTGGTCCACTTAATCATTTTCGTCCATTTTGTCAACTTCGTCCACTGCGTCAACTTCCTTCACTTCCTCCACTTCCTCCACTTCCTCCACTTCCACCACTTGCTCCACTTCTTCTACTTCCTCCGTTTTCTCCACTTCGTCCACTTCATCCACTTCTTCTTCCACTTCTTCCACTTCTTCCACTTCCTCCACTTCCTCCACTTCCTCCAAGTCCTCCACTTCCTCCACTTCTTCTACTTGATCCATTCTCCACTTCGTCAGCTTCTTTCTCCACTTCCTCCACTTCGTCCAACTCGTCCAACTCGTCCACTTCGTCCAATTCGTCCAATATGTCAGTTTCGTGAAGTTTTTCAACTTCGTCCACTTCATCCACTTCGTCCACTTCGTCAACTTCCACCATTTCCTCCACTTCTTCCACTTCCACCCCTTCCTCTACTTTTTCCACTTCATCCTCTTCCTCCACTTCGTCTACTTCGTCCACTCTTCTTCCACTTTGTCCACTTCTTCTTCCACTTCGTCCCCTTCGTCCACTTCCCCCACTTCCACCACTTCCTCCACCTCCACCACTTCCTCCACATCGTCCACTTCGTCTATTTTGTCCACTTCGTCCACTTGGTCCACTTAATCATTTTCGTCTATTTTGTCAACTTCGTCCACTTCGTCAACTTCCTTCACTTCCTCCACTTCCACCACTTCCTCCACTTCTTCTACTTCCTCCATTTTCTCAACTTCGTCCACTTCGTCCACTTCATCCACTTCTTCTTCCACTTCCTCCAGTTCCTCCACTTGCTCCACTTCCTCCACGTCCTCCAGTTCCTCCACTTCTTCTACTTGGTCCACTCTCGACTTCGTCAACTTCTTCTTCCACTTCCTTCACTTCCTCCACCTCCTCCACTTCCTCCAACTCGTTCACTTCGTCCACTACGTCAACCTCGTCAACTTTGGCCACTTCGTCCAGTTTATCCAGTTCGTCCACTTCGTAAACTTTGTCCACCTCGTCCACTTCGTCAACTTCCTCCACTTCAACGACTTCCTCCAGTTTTTCCACTTGATCCACTTCCTTCAATTGCTCCACTCTTCTTCCACTTTGTCCACTTCTTCTTTCACTTCGTCCACTTAATCCTCTTCGTCCACTTAATCCTCTTCGTCCACTTCGTCATTTTCGTCCACTTCGTCCACTTCGTCAACTTCGTCCACCTCGTCAACTTCCTCCACTTCCTCCACTTCGTCCACTTCGTTCAATTCGTCCACTACGTCAACTTCGTCCACTTCGTCCACTACGTCAACTTCGTCCACTTCGTCCACTTCGTCAACTTCGTCCACTTCCTCCACTTCCTCCACTTCGTCAACTTCGTGAACTTTGTCCACCTCGTCAACTTCATCCACTTCGTCAACTTCGTCATCTTCCTCAACTTCGTCCACTTCGTCCACTTCATCCACTTCCTCCACTTCATCCACTTCGTCCACTTCGTCCACTTCGTCCACTTGGTCCACTTCGTCCATTTCGTCCACTTCGTCCACCTCGTCCACTTCGTCAACTTTATAAACTTCAACCACTTCGTCCACTTCCTCCACTTCTTCTACTTCCTCCACTTCCTCCACTTCCTCCACTTCCTCTGCTTCCACCACTTCCTCCGCTTCCTCCATGATGACAAATTTATGAACACCGAAAAACGGCGCCACAAAGTTGTTTATCAATCGGCAAGTGTGACCAAATCGTATCAAGTAATAAAACTGGGTAAGACCAAGTATCATTTTCCCAAAGGACTCACGACCTAGTTAGCTATATGATTTATTGATTATTTGAGACTTGTGAACAATTGATTGTAGGTTTTAAATGCAAAAGACAATAATTAAACATGTATGCATGAATTTGATCAATGGAAAAGAGGAATACAAACACTTAATGAATTAGATGGATGAGTATGTTGTTGGGGTTATCAATTTCATCTTATCCACTCTCATATACTCTTAGGAATTCATCATTCTTTTCATCAATGCTAATGCCACTCTCTAAATCACCTTGCAAGAAGGCCTATCCTTAATTACGAGTTCATACAATTCCTAGCATTCCTAGTATTTAATTCTGAAGTGCAGAAGCTTAAAGGAAACCAATATGCTATTGGGAGAAATTCCCCGAATCTAGATTTCCCCGTACGTTCCCATATCGACAAAATCAATAATCATGGCATTGAATGAGTTAAACAAAGCAAGCTTTAAAGCAAAGAGGAAACACCCTAACTAATGGTGAAAGAAAGCATATATCTTAAAATAAGATATTAAAACACAAATTCCATATATGAGAGTTTCACAAGACTACATTGATTCCCCAACAACAATACAAGGTTTAGTTCACCATATTCATGGTGAATCTAGATGAACAATAATGAAAGAATGAAAGATAGAACACTAGAAAGATGAAGAGGTAGCCTGAGCATCCAAGATCTTCCTTCAAGGGGTGGAAAAGTGAGTGTTTGCTTCGTCTCAGCCAAAGATACAAACCCTAGAAACACCTAAAGCTTATATACTATTCGTAAAATTACAGAAAATTAGGCCCAAGCCCAAAATAGTGCCGCTCAGCGGTAAACTACCGCTCAGCGGTAAGTGCGTGAGTTGATTCTTCCCCCTCAGCGGCATTTTCACCCCTCAGCGGATCCAACGTGAGTTTCTGAGTGCCGCCGCTGAGCGGTACTTGCGACTTCTCATTTTGCACTTTTTGAGTTCTTTTCTGATTCCATCTCTATCGTTCTTCACTTCTTTCACCAAATTCACCTTAAAACCTGCATAAAACACTGAAATCAAGCATAAACCTGTCCAGCTCTCTTATTTCTAAAAATATGACCAAAAGCATGATTTCAAGCTAGTTTCTAAGTGTTAAAGGTTGCTTTTAGTATCAATTTTAA
Source organism: Vigna reflexopilosa (assembly GCA_027742785.1). Lineage (NCBI taxonomy): Eukaryota > Viridiplantae > Streptophyta > Magnoliopsida > Fabales > Fabaceae > Vigna > Vigna reflexopilosa. The sequence continues at coordinate 22,508,400 of CM050916.1, read as the reverse complement.
GCATGAAAATAACAGTTTTTCAACTGTTATCACAACCCCAAACTTAGAACTTTGCTTGTCCTCAAGCAAACAAGATGTAACTTAATCTTCTACCAATCCGTACAATGGTTCACTCATTCAAAAATTCTCTTTTCAAGATAAGTACAAACTTCAATTAAGCTCATGACAAAGACTTCAATCAAGACATACATATGCTTTAGTGTTCACAAAGTCACTTAATATCAAACAAATGCTATTTTTCATGAATGATCAATCAACTTAGCATGGATGTTCATGTGCTCATGGAATATTTCCTCACTAAGTAAAGTGTTTCACTCAAACACAAGTGTATAAGAGGTAATCACTCTTCACTCTACTATCACAATGTCACAAGAATTGACTTTGCCTTTCGTTTAACCACAATCAAATAAAATCACAAGCATGCATCATCACAAGGAATTTTCTATGGCTTATAATGTGGCTGGGCTAACAAGAAAATTGGTTTTGCTAGATCAGAAAACCCTTGAGTTAAGAGAATCATATAAACACAATCATTCTTACTTTTCCCAACTTTCCTTTGCATTGAGCTTTGCTTTTTCTTTTCTTTCTCTTTTTCTTTTGCTTTTTCTTTTATAAACTTCGTCCATTTCGTCCACTTCGTCGACTTCCTCCACTTCCTCCACTTCCTCCACGTCCTCTACTTCCTCCACTTCTTCTTCCACTTCGTCCACTTCCTCCGCTTCCACCACATCCTCCACTTCCTCCACTTCGTCAACTTCGTCAACTTCGTCCCCTTCCTCCACTTCCTCCACTTCGTCAACTTCGTCCACTCGTTCCACTACGTCAACTTCTTGCACTTCGTCAACTTCGTCCACTTCGTCCACTTCCACCACCTCCTCCACTTCGTCTACTTCCTCCACTTCGTCCATTTCGTCCACTTCGTCAGCTTGGTCCACTTCATTATTTTTGTCCATTTCGTCCACTTCCTCCACTTACTCCACTTCCTCCACTTCGTCAACTTCGTCCCCTTCGTCCACTTGGTCCACTTCGTCAACTTCGTCAACTTCGTCCACTTCCTCCACTTCGTCAACTTCGTCCACTCGTCCACTTCCTCCACTTCCTGCACTTCCTCCACTTCGTCCACTTCGTCCACTTCCACCACTTCATCCACTTTGTCCACTTCGTCCGTTTCGTCCACTTCCTCCACTTCCTCCACTTCCTCCACTTCCTTTACTTCGTCAACTTCGTCCACTTCCTCCACTTCTTCCACTTACTCCAGTTTGTGAACTTCGTCCACTTCGTCCAGTACGTCAACTTCGTCCACTTCCTCCAGTTCGTCCAATTCGTCCACTTCGTGCACTTCGTCCACTTCCTCCACTTCGTAATTTTCGTCAACTTCGTCCACTTCGTCAACTTCCTCTACATCTTCCACTTTGATGACTTAGGGCATGGACCCATCACTAGAAGTATGGCTAGAAGAATTCAAGAAGAGCTTGAAGATATCGACACAACAGGACACGTTCTTTTCCTTCAATTTAAGTGGAATTTGGAGACACCAAGAGAAGGGGTAAAGTTGTCCAGTTGATGGTCAAAATTGCTAGCTGCACCACCACTCTCTGCTAAGCACACCACAACAGCACCTCCGCCCCTCAACACCATTAGCTCACGTGCTGCTTTAGTTTTAAGCACATTTTTCATAAATATTTCACATTTTACACATGGGTCATTCCCTTTCTTACTCGTTGCAGCTCCATGGATCACATATAAATTCATGGTAGCCACCCTTGTAAAGATACTTTTGAGAATATTGAATTTTAATCTGCTGATGCATTTTTCCAGCACCTGAAACTCTGCCCAAAAGTCATCCCAATGAGCTTCCCTTCTCCATCTAGCTTCCTTCCAGTGGAAGGCCGCCTGAGCTAGTTATCCACCTTCCAAACAGCTCCTCTACCATCACGTATGCCACTTCATTTTCACTCTGCATCTCCGCTGCCATCTTTGGATTCTACTTCCCGCTGCATTCAATCTATCATTGTAGTTGGAGCAACTTCATCAAGTGGTATTCAGAGCCTTGGTTCTGCATCACGCTCCAGCTGAGTAAAATTTTCCTTCATTCTACACTGTCAATACATTTTCCTTCGTGTTTTTGCTTCTGTGTGCACTGTTTCATTACTCTCTTCAATTCCAGTAGTTTTCCTTTACATCATTTCTTTGTTCCAGCTTTTACTTGATTTTATTTCCATCATTTTAATCGATTCAATCTTTGTCTTGAGTATTTTAATTTTATTCAGTCATGTCCAGTCATGTGCATTTGCTGTAATTTTGTCAAAATTCTGAGTAAGTTTGGTGCCTAGGTGAATCTGCATATCTGGAATGGTTTTTCAATAGATGCACATCACAAGAGTAATGATGAATGAGCTTAGTGCATCTTGAATTCCATCACAGTGCAGTTCCAGTTAATGCAGAATTCAAATCTGTTTTGAATTTGATTTAAAATGTGTTTTCTGAAATGCATCGTGTGAAATTAAAATTGGTGATGTTTGAGTTGCTGTAATGTGATGTGTGCATACCATATGAACAAGGAATTGTCCAAGACAATCAATCTAGTTGCACCATTCTGCAGAATCCATAACTCATTCAAGCAGCTTGACCGAACTGCACCTCTCTTTGATTGATGTTTCTGAATTTTTTTTGTTTTTGAATCTGTCCAGTTTAGAAATCCCCGTTGGACATCTTTTCAGTCATTCCTAGCATATTGTTCAACTTTCAATCACTGTCCTAGAGTCATAAAAGTTGTTTCAGTTCAATTTGAATCTTCTGTGAAAATTTGGTTGGTGAATTGGACCAATTTTGGTGTTAAAGAGCAACTCATACAGTGAATTTTTGAGTTACAAGTGTTTAGCCTCGGCTGGCAGCTTATACAAGTTCCATTTGATAAAACAAAGTTGCTCAAGTCATAAAATTAAGTGTTCAAGCTTGTTTGTGCAAAATTGTTAGCCAAACCACCAAATTTTCAACATTTTTTTTTCTGAAAACAAGTTACTCTTTTCTGTATAAATGTTTGCTGGTTTGGTACATCTATAATTGAGTGAGAATTGGTAGCAAAAGCTTGATCAAATTGCCTTAAAGAAATCTCAAATGAAAAGAAAGAAAATGAGAACAAGCACTCTTAAAAAGCTGATCAAAACAAGTGCCAATTCTGAATTACCAATTATGTACCAGTATCAGAATTTCTCTTAGGCATTTCATCGAACAGTTTTGCCTATTTTGAAACTGAGCTCGATTTAGCTGTATATGCAACTTGTATTCGTTTATTTGCTTTTTAAATGCACTCTAGAGCCTTTCCTAAGATCATTTTGAGTGCCACCCTTTATTGCTAACCTTTAATTGCTTGATTTGAATTGTTTGCAAACTCTGCACATAAGCTGTTTGATCAAATCACAGTTGTGCATTCTAGTTCTGCAAATTTTTGGTAGCAGCAGAGTTGTTTCTTTTCTACACTCGAAACTGATTGATGGTGGTTCTTTTGAGCTCTTTGTTGGGTGCATAAGTATTTCAGGTGGTCCTATAACACTGGTAGCATCTTAGGCAGTGGATTGGAGCAAGGAAAGATCAACTTTGGAGTTGATTTTTGGTGCAGCAGGACCACGTTTTTCACTGGTCTGCATAATTTCTGGTGGCTGCAAACAACAGCATATTTTCACTCTACAGCTGAAAGATTTGCATGAATCACTTCTGATTCAATTCTTGTTTGAGAGCAACCAAAGCTGCCACATTAAACTAACTACCTTGTGTTCTTCCAATTTTTTGTTTTGTTGTTTCCATTGTATTGCTTTTTGATTTTTCTTTTCCATTCTTGTAAGTTGGCCATTTCAAGCAAGTGAAGTGGAAGAGCTCATAAGTGTTCTTCCCTCATTTGCTAACTTGACTTAAAGTCTCATCATTTTAAAATTGGTAGACGGTGAGTGTGTCTTAGATCCAAAAAGTCTAAGCCTCACCTAGGAGACCTCACCTTTAATTTCGTTTTAATTTTGCAAGTTTCGCATAGGAAGTCTTAGAGTCCGACTTTAGAGTCTAAGGTTTTCTTTCTTTGTGTTTGTTTTGTCTCCATATATTTAGTGAATTTAGAAGTGATTTTGATTTAAAGACTTTTAGTAAGTAACTAAGGATATATTTAGCATGGCAAGACTTGGTACTTAAGCGACCTACAAGGTCCACCTCTCTTACCCTGAATATTGTCCTCAAGTGAACTCTCTTAATCTTTACTTCAAGAAAAATTTTAAGTTCATAAAATGTCTGGAAGACATTCCCCTAGAATTAATGAGGAGCCTAAAGAACAATTTTGTTTTCAAACTCTTGTCAATCAACTCAAAGAAATTGAAAGGAAAATAGGGCAAGAAAAGATTCAAAGAGAATTGCACAATGCCATGCTTACTAATGAGTTGAAAATGCTAAGAGATGAACAAGTTCAATATAGGGAGAGAAGCATGAGTGGAGAATCCCAAAGTGAGCAAGAAAACTTAAGAGTAGGAGATTACTATCCTTCTTCATCAAGAAGGCATAGGCGTGACTATGAAAATCCTCCTCCTCCTCCTAAGGAAGTCAATGTGGTATTGCCTCATTTTCATGGGAAAGATAACATTGAGGCTTACCTTGACTGGGAAATGAAAGTAGAGCAAATATTTGCCTGTCAACAAGTGTCGGAGGAAAGGAAAGTCTCTCTAGCTACCCTTAGTTTTCAAGGGTATGCAATGTATTGGTGGACTGCTTTAGTCAAAGAGAGACTGAGACAACAACTTCCTCCCATTAAATATTGGAATGAACTCACAGCTGCTCTCAAGAAAAGGCACATTCCCTCTTACTATAAAAGGGAACTTATGGATAAGCTCCAAAGGTTGCAACAAAAGTCTATGTCTGTTGAAGGCTATAGACAAAAAATGGAGCTATACATAATGAGAGCAGGAATCACAGAGGCAGAGGAAACTACTTTAGCTAGATTTTTGAGTGGGTTAAATTTGGACATAAGGGATAAAGTTGAACTTCTACCTTATAGAGATTTGAATGAACTTGTTCAAATGTGTATAAAGGTAGAACAACAAAATCAGCGAAAAATTTCTGCCAAAAGATTTCAGTCTCCCTTTGAGCCGAAATTTAATAAAGCAAAAGAACCCCTCAAACCTCTAGCCAAAATAGTTGAAAAACCAAACAAAGAGTCCTCTTCACACACTCGCACAAGTGATATAAAGTGTTTCAAGTGTTTAGGTAGGGGTCATATAGCTGCTCAATGTCCTACTAAAAGAACCATTCTTTTAAAGGGAAAGGACATTTATAGCAGTGAAAGTGAATCCCCCACCAGTGATAGTGAGAGTGAAACGGAAAAAGAAGAGGAAGTGTTTGCGGATGATTGTCAACTTCTCATGGTGAGAAGGGTGCTTAGCAGTCAACCAAGTCTGGAACAACTATCACAAAGAGAGAACATCT
>CM050916.1:22466048-22502840 GCA_027742785.1 Vigna reflexopilosa | reverse complement strand
CTTCGTCCAGTTCGTCCACTTCGTCCGGTTCGTCCATTTTGTCAACTTCGTTAAGTTCGTCCACCTCGTCCACTACGTCTAATTCGTCCGCTTCGTCAAATTGGTCCACTTCGTTAACTTCGTCCACTTCGTCAACTCCGTCAACTGCCTCCACTTCGTCCACTTCTTCCACTTCCACCACTTCGTCCACTTCGTCCTCTTTGTCCATTTTGACCACTTCCTCCACTTCCTCCATTTCCTCCAATTGCTCCACATCCTCCACGTCCTCCACTTCCTCAACTTCCTCCAATTCGTCGACATCCCCCACTTCCTCCACTTCCTCGACATCCTCCACTTCCTCCACTTCTTCCACTTACTCCACTTCGTCCACTACGTCAACTTTGTCCACTTCGTCAACTTCGTGCACTTCGTCCACTTCCTCTAGTTCATGCACTTCCTCCACTTCCTGAACTTCGTCAACTTCCTCCACTTCTTCTTCCACTTCGTTCACTTCGCCCACTTCCTCGACTTCCACCACTTCCTCCACTTCCTGCGCTTCCTCCACTTCCTCCACTTCCTCCACTTCGTCCACTTCATCCCCTTTGTCCATTTACTCCACTTCCTCCACTTCGTCCACTTCATCAAATTGGACCACTTCGTTAACTTCGTCAACTGCGTCCACTTCGTCAACTTCGTCAACTTCCTCCACTTCCTCCACTTCGTCCACTTCCTCCACTTCCTCCACTACGTCCACTTCATCTCCTTCGTCCATTTTGTCCACTTCCTCCATGTCCTCCACTTCGTCCACTTCCTCTACTTCCCCCACTTCCTCCACTTACTCCAGTTCGACAACTTCGTGAACTTCGTCCACTTCGTCAACTTCGTCCACTTCCTCCACTTCGTGAACTTCGTCAACTTTGTCATCTTCGTCCTCCTCGTCCACTTCGTTCACTTCCACTACTTCGTCCACTTGGTCCTCTTCGTCCATTTCGTCCACTTCCTCCACTTCGTCTACTTCGTCCATTTCGTCCACTTCCTCCACCTACTCCACTTCGTCCACTTCATCCTCATCGTCCATTTTGTCAACTTCGTCCACCCCGTCCACTTCGTCTACTTCGTCCACTTCATCAATTGGTCCAGTTCGTTAACTTCGTCCACTTCGTCAACTGCGTCCACTTCGACAACTTCTTCAACTTCCTCCACTTCCTCCACTTCCTCCACTTCCACCACTTCCTCCACTTCCTCGACTTTGTCCACTTCCTCCAGTTCGTCCACTTCGTCCTCTTCGTCCACTTCGTCATTTCGTCCAATTCGTCCACTTCGTCCACCTCGTCAACTTCCTCCACTTCATCCACTTCCTCCACTTCGTCCAATTCGTCGACTTCGTCATTTCGACCAATTCATCCACTTCGTCCAATTCGTCCACCTCGTCAACTTCCTCCACTTCATCCACTTCCTCCACTTCCTCCACTTCGTCGACTTGGTCCACTTTGTCCAATTCGTCCACTACGTCAACTTCGTCAACTTCATCCACTTTGTCCATTTCGTCCACTTCCTCCACTTCCTCCATTTCCTCGACTTCCTCCACTTCGTCCTCTTCGTCAACTTCCTCTACTTCCTCCACTTCCTCCACTTCCTCCACTTGGTCCACTTCGTCCTCTTCGTCCATTCGTCCACTTCCTCCACTTCCTCCACTTCCTCCACTTCCTCCACTTCCTCTAGTTCCTCCACTTCTTCCACTTTCTCCACTTCGTCAACTTCGTCCACTACGTCCACTTCCTCCACTTCGTGCACTACGTCCACTTCCTCCACTACCTCCACTTCCTCCACTTCCTCCCATTCGTCCTCTTCGTTCATTTCGTCCACTTCCTCCACTTCCTCCACTTCGTCTACTTCCTCCACTTCATCAACTTCGTGCATTTCCTCTTCTTACTCCACTTCGTCAACTTCGTGAACTTCGTCCGTTTCGTCAACTTCGTCCACTACGTCAACTTCGTCCACTTCGCCAAATTCGTGAACTTCATCCACTTCCTCCACTTCGTCCACTTCATCCTCTTCCTCCACTTCCTCCTGTTCCTCCACTTCCTCCACTTCCTCCACTTCGTCCACTTCATCTCCTTCGTCCATTTGTCCACTTCCTCCATTTCCTCCACTTCGTCCACTTCCTCTACTTCCCTCACTTCCTCCACTTACTCCACTTCGACAACTTCGTGAACTTCGTCCACTTCGTCAACTTCGTCCACTTCCTCCACTTCGTCAACTTCGTCATCTTCGTCCTCCTCGTCCACTTCGTTCACTTCCTCTACTTCGTCCACTTGGTCCTCTTCGTCCATTTCGTCCACTTCCTCCACTTCGTCTACTTCGTCCATTTTGTCCACTTCCTCCACCTACTCCACTTCGTCGACTTCATCCTCATCGTCCATTTTGTCAACTTCGTCCACTTCCTCCACTTCGTTTACTTCGTCCATTTCGTCCACTTCCTCCACCCTGTCCACTTCGTCTACTTCGTCCACTTCATCAACTTGGTCCAGTTCGTTAACTTCGTCCACTTCGTCAACGTCGTCCACTTCGACAACTTCTTCAACTTCCTCCACTTCGTCCACTTCCTCCACTTCCACCACTTCGTCCACTTCCTCCACTTCCTCCACTTCCTCCACTTTCTGCACTTCCTCAACTTCGTCCACTTCCTCCACTTCGTCAACTTCGTCCTCTTCGTGCACTTCGTCAATTTCGTCCACTTCGTCCACTTCGTCAACTTCGTCCACCTCGTCAACTTCCTCCACTTCATCCACTTCCTCCACTTCGTCAATTCTTCAACTTCGTCATTTTCGACCAATTCGTCCACTTCGTCCAATTCGTCCACCTCGTCAACTTCCTCCACTTCATCCACTTCCCCACTTCCTCCACTTCGTCGACTTCGTCCACTTTGTCCAATTCGTCCACTACGTCAACTTCGTCAACTTCATCCACTTCGTCCATTTCGTCCACTTCCTCCACTTCCTCCACTTCCTCCATTTCCTCGACTTCCTCCACTTCGTCCTCTTCGTCCACTTCCTCTACTTCCTCCACTTCCTCCACTTCCTCCACTTCCTCCACTTGGTCCACTTCGTCCTCTTCGTCCATTTCGTTCACTTCCTCCACTTCCTCCACTTCCTCCACATCCTCCACTTCCTCCAATTCCTCCACTTCGTCCACTTCTTCCACTTTCTCCACTTCGTCAACTTCGTCCACTACGTCCACTTCCTCCACTACCTCCACTTCCTCCACTTCCTCCCATTCGTCCTCTTAGTTCATTTCGTCCACTTCCTCCACTTCCTGCACTTCCTCCACTACGTCTACGTCCTGCACTTCATCAACTTCGTGCATTTCCTCTTCTTACTCCACTTCGTGAACTTCGTCCACTTCGTCAACTTCGTCCACTTCGTCAACTACGTCAACTTCGTCAACTTCGTCCACTTCCTCAAATTCGTGAACTTCATCCACTTCCTCCACTTCCTCCACTTCGTCCGCTTCCTCCACTTCCTCCTCTTCCTCTACTTCCTCCTCTTCCTCTATTTGCTACACTTCCTTCACTTCCTCCACTTCCCCACTTCGTCCACTTCGTCCACCTCGTCCACTTAGTCAACTTCGTCCACTTCCTCCACTTCCTCGACTTCCTCCACTTCGTCCACTTCCTCCATTTCCTCCACCTCCTCCACTTCTTCCACTTCTTCCACTTCCTCCACTTCCTCCACTTCTTCTTCCACTTCCTTCACTTCGTCCACTTCCTCCACTTCCACCACTTCCTCCACTTCATCCACTTCCTCCACTTCATCCACTTCATCCACTTCCTCCACTTCTCTTCCACTTCCTCCACTTCGTCCACTTCGTCTACTTCCTCCACTATGTTAACTTCGTCCACTTCCTCCACTTCCTCCACTTACTCCACTTCGTCAACTTCGTGAACTTCGTCCACTTCGTCCACTTCGTCAACTTCGTCCTCTTCGTCAACTTCATCCACTTCCTCCACTTCCTCCTTCGTCCACTTCGTCCACTTCGTCCACTTCGTCATCTTCGTCAACTTCGTCAACTTCGTCCACTTCCTCCACTTCCTTTTCGTCCACTTCCTCCACTTCCTCTTCGTCCACTTCCTCCACTTCCTCTTCGTCCACTTCGTCCACTTCGTCCACTTCGTCCACTTCCTCTACTTCTCCACTTCCTCGACTTCGTCCACTTCGTCCACTTCGTCCTCTTCGTCCACTTCGTCATTTCGTCCACTTCGTCCACTTCGTCCAACTCGTCCACCTCGTCAACTTCCTCCACTTCATCCACTTCCTCCACTTCGTCGACTTCGTCCACTTCGTCCACTTCGTCCTCTACGTCAACTTCGTCAACTTCATCCACTACTTCAACTTCTCAACTTCATCCACTTCGTCCATTTCGTCCACTTCCTCCACTTCCTCCACTTCCTCCATTTCCTCGACTTCCTCCACTTCGTCCTCTTCGTCCACTTCCTCTACTTCCTCCACTTCCTCCACTTCGTCCACTTCGTCCTCTTCGTCTATCTCGTCCACTTCCTCCACTTCCTCCACTTCCTCCACTTCCTCCACTTCCTCCACTTCCTCCACTTCCTCCACTTCATCCACTTCCTCCACTTCCTCTAGTTCGTCCACTTCGTGCACTTTGTCCACTTCGTCCACTACGTCAACTTCGTCAACTTCATCCACTTCGTCCACTTCCTCCACTTTCTCCACTTCCTCCACTTCCTCCACTTCCTCCACTTCCTCCCATTCGTACTCTTCGTTCATTTCGTCTACTTCCTGCACTTCCTCCATTCCTCCACTTCGTCCACTTCCTCAACTTCCTCCACTTCATCAACTTCGTGCATTTCCTCTTCTTACTCCACTTCGTGAACTTCGTCCGCTTCGTCAACTTCGTCCACTACGTCAACTTCGTCAACTTCGTCCACTTCGTCAACTTCGTGAACTTCATCCACTTCCTCCACTTCCTCCACTTCACCCTCTTCCTCTACTTCCTCCTCTTCCTCCACTTCCTCCATGTGCTACACTTCCTTTACTTCCTCCACTTCCTCCACTTCGTCCACTTCGTCAACTTCGTCCACTTCCTCCACTTCCTCGACTTCCTCCACTTCGTCCACTTCCTCCATTTCCTCCACCTCCTCCACTTCTTCCACTTCTTCCACTTCTTCCACTTCCTCCACCTCCTCCACTTCCTCCACTTCTTCGTCCACTTCGTCCAGTTCGTCCACTTCCTCCACTTCCTCCACTTCCTCCACTTCCTCCACTTCCTCCTCTTCCTCCATTTCCTACACTTCCTTTACTTCCTCCACTTCCCCCACTTCGTCCACTTCGTCAACTTCGTCCACTTAGTCAACTTCGTCCACTTCCTCCACTTCCTCGACTTCCTCCACTTCCTCCATTTCCTCCACCTCCTCCACTTCTTCCACTTCTTCCACTTCCTCCACTTCCTCCACTTCCTCCACTTCTTCTTCCACTTCCTTCACTTCGTCCACTTCCTCTACTTCCACCACTTCCTCAACTTCCTCCACTTCTCCACTTCGTCCACTTCATCCACTTCATCCTCTTCGTCCATTCTTTCCACTTCCTCTACTTCATCCACTTCGTCTCCAGGAAAATCCCCTTCTCCCTTGAGTGGCTGACCTCTCCCTTCTCTTTGCTGTAAAAATGTTGGATGCTCTGGATGATGATCGAAGATGAAGGTCCGAAGAAGCAGTGTCCAATCCTCCTCTCCTTTCTCTCCAAAACCAGAATAATAATCCCCCCTGCTCTCTCTCCATGTGTTTTTGATCATTTCTCTGTGCCAAAAATCCTTTTACTGACTTCGTACGCACCCCAAATCGCGCCTGCCACCCTGCTCTCCTCCAAAACTTGCCTTGTTCTTGACTGCCCCAAAATCAGTTTGTCTCCTCGCAGCAGGAAACCGTTTTCCTCCATCGTGTCCCCTCCTTTTTGCCAATTTGTCCTTTTCTCATTTTTGATTCTTTTCATTTTTTTTATTTATTTTTTTTAATTTGATTTAATTTTAAAACCTTTTAACTAATAATAATTATGAAAAGATAAAAATTTAAGAAAAATAAGAATTAAAATTAAAACGAAGAATTAAAAGAAAATAAAAATAAAAATAAATAATAAATAAATAAATAAATAAAAGGAAAAAAAAGTAAAATAAATAAAAGAGATAGAATAAAAACAAAATAAGCAATAAAGAAAAAGGGTAATAAAAACAATCAGATAAAATAAATAGAACTAAAAAAGAAATAGGTAAATGAATAATAAAAAGGTTAAATATGTGACAACCAAAATGCAATAAAACTATAAAAATAATCCGGACGAAATTGGGTATTGACACACTTCCTCAACTTCGTCCTCTTCTCCCATATCGTCCACTTCTTCCACTTATTCCACTTCGTCCACTTCGTCAACTTCGTCAACTTCGTCCACTTCGTTAACTTCCTCCACTTCATCAACTTCCTCCACTTCGTCCACTTCCACCACTTCCTCCAATTCCTCCACTTCCTCCACTTCCTCAACATCCTCCACTTCCTCCACTTCCTCCACTTCTTCCACTTCCTCCACTTCTTCCACTTACTCCAATTCGTCAACTTCGTGAACTTCGTCCACTTCGTCAACTTCATCCACTTCGTCCACTACGTCAACTTCGTCCACTTCCTCACTTCCTCCACTTCCACCACTTCGTCCACTTCCTCCACTTCCCCCACTTCCTCCACTTCGTCCACTTCGTCCACTTCGTCCACTACGTCCACTACGTCCACTTCGTCTACTTTTCGTCCACTTCGTCTACTTTTCGTCCACTTCGTCCACTTCGTCCACTTCGTCAACTTCGTCCACTTCGTCTACTTCCTCCACTTCCTCCACTTCCTCCACTTCGTCCACTTCCTCCACTTCTTCCACTTACTCCAATTCGTCAACTTCGTGAACTTCGTCCACTTCGTCAACTTCATCCACTTCGTCCACTACGTCAACTTCGTCAACTTCCTCCGCTTCCTCCACTTCCTCCGCTTCCACCACTTCCTCCACTTCCTCCAGTTCCTCCACTTCCTCCACTTCCTCCACGTCATCCACCTCTTCCACTTACTCCACTTCGTCAACTTCGTCCACTACGTGCACTTCGTCCACTTCCTCCACTTCCTCCACTTACTCCACTTTGTCCACTTCATCCTCTTCGTTCATTTTCTCCACTTCTTCCAGTTCGTCCACTTCGTCCTGTTCGTCCACTTTGTCCACTTCGTCCAGTTCGACAACTTCGTCCACCTCGTCCACTTCAGCAACTTCTTCCACTTCGTCCAATTCGTCCACTTCGTCCACTTCGCCAACTTCGTCCACTTCGTCCAGTTCCTCCACTTCCTCCAGTTCTTCCTCTTCGCCCTCTTCGTCCATTTCGTCCACTTGCTCCACCTCCTCCACTTCCTCCACTTCCTCCACTTCGTCCTCTTCGTTCATTTCGTGCCCTTCCTCCATGTCGTCCATTCGCTACACTTCCTCCACTTCGTCCACTTCGTCAACTTCGTCCTCTTCGTCCATTTCGTCCACTTCCTCCATTTCCTCGACTTCCTCCACATCCTCCACATCCTCCACTTCTTCCACTTCCTCCACTTCTTCCGCTTACTCCACTTCGTCAACTTCGTCAACTACGTCCACTTCCTCCACTTCGTCCACTTCCACCACTTCGTCAACTTCGTCCACTTCGTCCACTTCCTCCATTTCGTCCACTTCCTCCATTTCGTCCACTTCGTCCACTTGGTCAACTTCGTCAACTTCGTCCACTTCCTCCACTTCCTCCACTTCCTCCACTTCGTCAACTTCGTCCACTACGTCCACTTCGTCCACTTCCTCCACTTACTCCACTATGTCCACTTCATCCTCTTCATTTCTCCACTTCTTCCAGTTCGTCCACTTCGTCCTGTTCGTCCACTTTGTCCACTTCACCAGTTCGTCAACTTCGTCCACCTCGTCCTATTCATCAACTTCTTCCACTTCGTCCAATTCGTCCACTTCGTCCACTTCATCCACTTCGTCCACTTCGCCAACTTCGTCCACTTCATCCACTTCGTCCAATTCCTCCATTTCCTCCACTTCCTCCACTTCTTCCTCTTCGCTCTCTTCGTCCATTTCGTCCACTTCCTCCACTTGCTCCACCTCCTCCACTTCCTCCACTTCGTCCTCTTCGTTCATTTCGTGCCCTTCCTCCACTTCCTCCACTTCCTCCATGTCGTCCATTCGCTACACTTCCTCCACTTCGTCAAGTTCGTCCTCTTCGTCCATTTCGTCCACTTTCTCCATTTCCTCGACTTCCTCCACATCCTCCACTTCTTCCACTTCCTCCACTTCTTCCACTTACTCCACTTCGTCAACTTCGTCAACTACGTCCACTTCCTCCACTTCCTCCACTTCCTCCACTTCCTCCACTTCCTCCACTTCGTCCACATCGTCAACTTCGTCCACTACGTCCACTTCCTCCACTTCCTGCACGTCCTCCGGTTCTTCCACTTCGTCCAGTTCGTCTACTTCGTCCACTTACTCCACTTCGTCAACTTCGTCAACTTCGTCCACTTTGTCCACTTCGTCCACTTCGTCCACATCCTTCACTTCCTCCACTTCCTCCACTTCCTCCACTTCGTCCACTTCCTCCACTTCGTCCACTTCCTCCAGTTCCTCCACTTCCTGCACGTCCTCCAGTTCCTCCACTTCGTCCACTTCGTCCACTTCGTCAACTTCGTCAACTTCGTCCACATCCTCCACTTCCTCCATTTCGTCCAGAGCCTCCACTTCCTCCACTTCGTCCTCTTCGTCCACTTCCTCCATTTCGTCCAGTTCCTCCACTTCCTCCACTTCCTCCACTTCGTCCTCTTCTGCCATTTTGTCCACTTCTTTCACTTCCTCCACTTCCTCCACTTCGTCAACTTTTTCACTTCGTCCACTTCTTCCACTTACTCCACTTCGTCCACTTCGTCAACTTCGTCCACTTCGTTAACTTCCTCCATTTCGTCCACTTCCTCCACTTCCTCCACTTCGTCCACTTCGTCCACTTCGTCCGCTTCGTCCTCTTCATCCACTACCTGAACTTCGTCCACTTCGTCAACTTCCTCCATTTCCTCCACTTCCACCACTTTCTCCACTTGCTCCACTTGCTCCACTTCCTCCACTTGCTCCACTTCTTCAACTTCATCCACTTCGTCAACTTCGTCCACTTCCTCCACTTCCTTCACTTCCTCCACTTCGTCCACTTCCTCCACTTCCTCCACTTCTTCCACTTACTCCAATTTGTCAACTTCGTGAATTTCGTCCACTTCGTCAACTTCATCCACTTCGTCCACTACGTCAACTTCTTCCACTTCGTCAACTTTGTCTGCTTCCTCCACTTCCTTCACTTCCTCCGCTTCTACCACTTTATGCACTTCCTCCACTTCCTCCACTTCCTCCACATCCTCCACTTCCTCCATTTCGTCCACTTCCTCCACTTCCTGCACTTTGTCCATTTCCTCAACTTCCATCACTTCTTCCTCTTCGTCCATTTCGTCCACTTCCTCCATTTCCTCGACTTCCTCCACATCCTCCACATCCTCCACATCCTCCACTTCTTCCACTTCCTCCACTTCTTCCACTTACTCCACTTCGGCAACTTCGTCCACTTCCTCCACTTCGTCCACTTCGTCAACTTCGTCAACATTGTCCACTTCCTCCACTTCGTCCACTTCGTCCACTTCCTCCACTTTCTCCACTTCCTTCACGTCCTCCGTCCGTCCACTTCGTCCACTTCGTCAACTTCGTCAACTTCGTCCACTTGCTCCACTTCCTCCATTTCGTCCAGTTCCTGCACTTCCTCCATTTCGTCCAGTTCCTGCACTTCCTCAACTTCGTCCGTTTCGTCCACTTCCTCCACTTCCTCCAGTTCCTCCACATCCTCCACATCCTCCACTTCCTCCACTTCGTCAACTTCCTTCATTTTGTCCACTTCTTCCACGTACTCCACTTCGTTCACTTCGTCCACTTCGTCAACTTCGTCCACTTCATCCTCTTCGTCATTTGGTCCACTTCTTGCAGTTCGTCCACTTCGTCCAGTTCGTCAACTTCGTCCACCTCGTCCACTTCGTCAACTTCGTCCACTTCGTCCATTTCGTCCACTTCGTCCACTTCGTCAACTTCGTCCACCTCGTCCACTTCGTCAACTTCCTCCACTTCGTGCTTTTCCTCCACTTCCACCACTTCCTCGACTTCCTCCACTTCCTCCACTTACTCCACTTCGTCAACTTCGTGAACTTCGTCTACTTTGTCCAATACGCCAACTTCGTCCACTTCTTCAACTTCGTCCACTTCCTCCACTTCCTCCACTTCTTCCACTTCCTCCATTTCGTCCAGTTCTTCCACTTCGTCCACTTCCCCCACTTCCTCCACTTCCTCCACATCCTCCACTTCGTCAACTTTGTCCACTTCATCTACTTCTTGCACTTACTCCACTTCGTCAAGTTCTTAAACTTCCTCCACTTCCTCCACTTCTTCCACTTCCTCCACTTCCTCCACCTCTTCTTCCACTTCCTCTACTTCCTCCACTTCCTCCACTTCCACCACTTCCTCCTCTTCGTCCACTTCCTTCACTTCGTCCACTTCCTCCACTTCGTCTTCTTCATCCATTTCATCCACTTCCTCCACTTCCTCCGCTTCCTCCACTTCGTCCACTTCGTCAACTTCGTCCACTTCCTCCGCTTCCTCCACTTCGTCCAGTTCCTCCACTTCCTCCATTTCGTCCAGTTCCTCCACTTCCTCCAGTTCCTCCACTTCGTCCATTTCGTCCACTTCCTCCACTTCCTCCACTTCCTCCACTTCGCCACTTCGTCAACTTCGTCCACTTCATTAACTTCATCCACTTCATCAACTTCCTCCACTTCCTCCACTTCGTCCTCTTCTTCCACTTCTTCCACTTCCTCCACTTCCTCCACTTCCTCCACTTCGTCGACTTCCCCCACCTCCTCAACTTTTTCCACTTACTCCACTTTGTCCACTTCGTCCACTTCGTCAACTTCGTCCATTTCGTCCACTTCCTCCACTTCCTCCATGTCGTCCAGTTCCTCCAGTTCCTCTACTTCGTCCACTTCGTCAGCTTCTTCCTCTTCGTCCACTTCGTCCACTTCCTCCACTTCCTCCACATCCTCCACTTCATCCACTTCTTCCACTTACTCCACTTCGTCAACTTCGTCCACTACGCCCACGTCCTCCACTTCCTCCACTTCTTCCACTTCGTCCTCTTCGTTCATTTCGTCCACTTCCTCCAGTTCCTCCACTTCGTCCACCTTGTGCCCTTCCTCCACTTCCTCCACTTCGCCAACTTCGTCCACTTCCTCCACTTACTCCACTTCGTCAACTTCGTGCACTTCGTCAACTTTGTCCACTTCTTCAACTTCGTTCACTTCCTCCACTTCCTCCACTTCTTCCACTTCCTCAATTTCGTCCTCTTCGTTCATTTCGTCCAGTTCCTCCACTTCGTCCACTTCCTCCACTTCGTCCACCTCGTGCCTTTCCTCCACTTCCTCCACTTCCTCCACTTCGCCAACTTCCTCCACTTCCTCCACTTACTCCACTTCGTCAACTTCGTGCACTTCATCAACTTTGTCCACTTCTTCAACTTCGTTCACTTCCTCCACTTCCTCCACTTCTTCCACTTCCTCCATTTCGTCCTCTTCGTTCATTTCGTCCAGTTCCTCCACTTCGTCCACTTCGTCCACTTCCTCCACTTCCTCCACTTCGTGAGCTTCGTCCACTTCCTCAACTTCGTCAACTTCGTCCACTACGTCAACTTCGTCAACTTCCTCCACTTCGTCCAGTTCCTCCACTTCGTCCACTTCGTCCACCTCGTCCACTTCGTCAAGTTCGTCAAGTTCGTCCACTTCCTCCACTTCCTCCACTTCGTCAACTTCGTCCACTTCATTAACTTCATCCACTTCATCAACTACCTCCACTTCCTCCACTTCGTCCTCTTCGTCCACTTCTTCCACTTCCTCCACTTCCTCCACTTCGTCGACTTCCCCCACCTCGTCAACTTCTTCCACTTACTCCACTTTGTCCACTTCGTCCACTTCGTCAACTTCGTCCATTTCGTCCACTTCCTCCATGTCGTCCAGTTCCTCCAGTTCCTCTACTTTGTCCACTTCGTCAGCTTCGTCCTCTTCGTCCACTTCATCCACTTCCTCCACTTCCTCCACTTCCTCCACATCCTCCACTTCATCCACTTCATTCACTTCGTCCACTTCTTCCACTGACTCCACTTCGTCAACTTCGTCCACTTCGTCCACTTCGTCCACTTCGTCCTCTTCGTTCATTTCGTATACTTCCTCCACTTCGTCCACCTCGTGCCCTTCCTCCACTTCCTCCACTTCGCCAACTTCGTCCACTTCCTCCACTTACTCCACTTCGTCAAGTTCGTGCACTTCGTCAACTTCGTTCACTTCTTCAACTTCGTTCACTTCCTCCACTTCTTCCACTTCCTCCATTTCGTCCTCTTCGTTCATTTCGTCCAGTTCCTCCACTTCGTCCACTTCCTCCACTTCGTGAGCTTCGTCCACTTCCTCAACTTCGTCAACTTCGTCCACTTCGTCCACTACGTCAACTTCATCAACTTCCTCCACTTCGTCCAGTTCCTCCACTTCCTCAACTTCGTCCACTTCCTCCACTTCCTCCACTTCGTCCATTTCCTCAACTTCCATCACTTCGTCCTCTTCGTCCTTTCGTCCATTTCGTCCACTTCCTCCACTTCCTCCACTTCCACCACTTCCTCCACTTCCTCCACTTCCTCCAATTCGTCCACTTCTTCCACTTCCTCTACTTCCTCGACTTCGTCCTCTTCGTCCACTTCCTCCACTTCCTCCACTTCCTCCACTTCGTCCACTTCCTCCACTTCGTGAACTTCGGCCACTTCCTCCACTTCCTCCATGTCGTCTAGTTCCTCTAGTTCCTCTACGTCGTCCACTTCGTCACTTCGTCCTCTTCGTCCATTTTGTCCACTTCCTCCACTTCCTCCACTTCCTCCACTTCCTCCACTTCCTCCACTTCGTCAACTTCGTCCACTTCTTCCACTTACTCCACTTCGTCAACTTCGTCCACTACGTCCACTTCGTCCTCCTCGTCCACTTCGTCAACTTCGTCAACTTCGTCCACTTCCTCCACTTAGTCCACTTCCTCCATTTCGTCCAGTTCCTCCACTTCGTCCACTTCGTCCCCTTCGTCCATTTCGTCCACTTCCTCCACTTCTCCACTTCCTCCACCTCTTCTTCCACTTCCTCCACTTCCTCCACTTCCTCCACTTCCTCCTCTTCGTCCACTTCCTTCACTTCGTCCACTTCCTCCACTTCGTCTTCTTCATCCATTTCATCCACTTCCTCCACTTCCTCCGCTTCGTCCACTTCGTCCACTTCGTCAACTTCGTCCACTTCCTCCGCTTCCTCCACTTCGTCCAGTTCCTCCACTTCCTCCATTTCGTCCAGTTCCTCCACTTCCTCCAGTTCCTCCACTTCGTCCATTTCGTCCACTTCCTCCACTTCCTCCACTTCCTCCACTTCGCCACTTCGTCAACTTCGTCCACTTCATTAACTTCATCCACTTCATCAACTTCCTCCACTTCCTCCACTTCGTCCTCTTCTTCCACTTCTTCCACTTCCTCCACTTCCTCCACTTCCTCCACTTCGTCGACTTCCCCACCTCCTCAACTTCTTCCACTTACTCCACTTTGTCCACTTCGTCCACTTCGTCAACTTCGTCCATTTCGTCCACTTCCTCCACTTCCTCCATGTCGTCCAGTTCCTCCAGTTCCTTTACTTCGTCCACTTCGTCAGCTTCTTCCTCTTCGTCCACTTCGTCCACTTCCTCCACTTCCTCCACATCCTCCACTTCATCCACTTCATCCACTTCTTCCACTTACTCCACTTCGTCAACTTCGTCCACTACGCCCACGTCGTCCACTTCCTCCACTTCTTCCACTTCGTCCTCTTCGTTCATTTCGTCCACTTCCTCCAGTTCCTCCACTTCGTCCACCTCGTGCCCTTCCTCCACTTCCTCCACTTCGCCAACTTCGTCCACTTCCTCCACTTACTCCACTTCGTCAACTTCGTGCACTTCGTCAACTTTGTCCACTTCTTCAACTTCGTTCACTTCCTCCACTTTCTCCACTTCTTCCACTCCCTCAATTTCGTCCTCTTCGTTCATTTCGTCCAGTTCCTCCACTTCGTCCACTTCCTCCACTTCGTCCACCTCGTGCCTTTCCTCCACTTCCTCCACTTCGCCAACTTCGTCCACTTCCTCCACTTACTCCACTTCGTCAACTTCGTGCACTTCGTCAACTTTGTCCACTTCTTCAACTTCGTTCACTTCCTCCACTTCCTCCACTTCTTCCACTCCCTCCATTTCGTCCTCTTCGTTCACTTCGTCCAGTTCCTCCACTTCGTCCACTTCGTCCACTTCGTCCACTTCCTCCACTTCCTCCACTTCGTGAGCTTCGTCCACTTCCTCAACTTCGTCAACTTCGTCCACTACGTGAACTTCGTCAACTTCCTCCACTTCGTCCTGTTCCTCCACTTCGTCCACTTCGTCCACTTCGTCCACCTCGTCCACTTCGTCAAGTTCGTCAAGTTCGTCCACTTCCTCCACTTCCTCCACTTCGTCCAGTTCCTCCACTTCCTCCATTTCGTCCAGTTCCTCCACTTCCTCCACTTCGTCCATTTCGTCCACTTCCTCCACTACCTCCACTTCCTCCACTTCGCCACTTCGTCAACTTCGTCCACTTCATTAACTTCATCCACTTCATCAACTACCTCCACTTCCTCCACTTCGTCCTCTTCGTCCACTTCTTCCACTTCCTCCACTTCCTCCACTTCGTCGACTTCCCCCACCTCCTCAACTTCTTCCACTTACTCCACTTTGTCCACTTCGTCCACTTCGTCAACTTCGTCCATTTCGTCCACTTCCTCCACTTCCTCCATGTCGTCCAGTTCCTCCTGTTCCTCTACTTTGTCCACTTCGTCAGCTTCGTCCTCTTCGTCCACTTTATCCATTTCCTCCACTTCCTCCACTTCCTCCACATCCTCCACTTCATCCACTTCATCCACTTCGTCCACTTCTTCCACTGACTCCACTTCGTCAACTTCGTCCACTACGTCCACTTCGTCCACTTCGTCCTCTTCGTTCATTTCGTATACTTCCTCCACTTCGTCCACCTCGTGCCCTTCCTCCACTTCCTCCACTTCGCCAACTTCGTCCACTTCCTCCACTTACTCCACTTCGTCAAGTTCGTGCACTTCGTCAACTTCGTTCACTTCTTCAACTTCGTTCACTTCCTCCACTTCTTCCACTTCCTCCATTTCGTCCTCTTCGTTCATTTCGTCCAGTTCCTCCACTTCGTCCACTTCCTCCACTTCCTCCACTTCGTGAGCTTCGTCCACTTCCTCAACTTCGTCAACTTCGTCCACTTCGTCCACTACGTCAACTTCAACAACTTCCTCCACTTCGTCCAGTTCCTCCACTTCCTCAACTTCGTCCACTTCCTCCACTTCGTCCATTTCCTCAACTTCCATCACTTCGTCCTCTTCATCCTTTCGTCCATTTCGTCCACTTCCTCCACTTCCTCCACTTCCACCACTTCCTCCACTTCCTCCACTTCCTCCAATTCGTCCACTTCCTCCACTTCCTCTACTTCCTCGACTTCGTCCTCTTCGTCCACTTCCTCCACTTCCTCCACTTCGTGAACTTCGGCCACTTCCTCCACTTCCTCCATGTCGTCTAGTTCCTCTAGTTCCTCTACGTCGTCCACTTCGTCAAGTTCGTCCTCTTCGTCCATTTGTCCACTTCCTCCACTTCCTCCACATCCTCCACTTCCTCCACTTCGTCAACTTCGTCCACTTCTTCCACTTACTCCACTTCGTCAACTTCGTCCACTACGTCCACTTCGTCCACTTCGTCCTCCTCGTCCACTTCGTTAACTTCGTCAACTTCGTCCACTTCCTCCACTTAGTCCACTTCCTCCATTTCGTCCAGTTCCTCCACTTCGTCCACTTCGTCCCCTTCGTCCATTTCGTCCACTTCCTCCACTTCCTCAACTTCCTCGACTTCCTCCACATCCTCCACTTCCTCCACTTCGTCAACTTCGTTCACTTCATCCACTTCTTCCACTTACTCCACTTCTTCCACTTCATCCACTTCGTCTACTTCGTCCACTTCGCCCACTTCGTCCACGTCGTTAACTTCATCCACTTCATCAACTTCCTCCACTTCCTCCACTTCCTCCACTTCGTCCTCTTCGACCACTTCCTCTACTTCGTCCACTTCCCCCACCTCCTCAACTTCTTCAAGTTACTCCACTTCGTCAACTTCGTCAACTTCGTCCACTACGTCAACTTCGTCCACTTCGTCCACTTCGTCAACTTCGTCCACTTCCTCCACTTCCTCCACTTCCTCCATGTCATCCAGTTCCTCTAGTTCCTCTACTTCGTCCACTTCGTCAGCTTCGTCCTCTTCGTCAATTTCGTCCACTACGTCCACTTCCTCCACTTCGTCCTCTTCGTTCATTTCGTCCACTTCCTCCACTTCATCCACCTCGTGCCCTTCCTCCACTTCCTCCACTTCGCCAACTTCGTGGACTTCCTCCACTTACTCCACTTCGCCAACTTCGTGCACTTCGTCAACTTCGTCCACTTCTTCAACTTCGTCCACTTCCTCCACTTCCTCCATTTCGTCCTCTTCGTTCATATCGTCCACTTCCTCCACTTCGTCCACTTCATCGACTTCGTCCACTTCCTCCACTTCGTCAACTTCATCCACTACGTCAACTTCGTCAACTCCCTCCACTTCGTCCACTTCCTCCACTTCCTCCACTTCGTCCTCTTCGTCCATTTCCTCCACTTCCTCCACTTCTGCCACTTCCTCAACTTCGTCAACTTCGCCCACTTCCTACACTTCCTCTACTTCCTCCACTTCCTCCACTTCCTCCACTTCTTCCACTTCCTCCACTTCCTCCACTTCTTCTTCCACTTCCTTCACTTCGTCCACTTCCTCCACTTCCACCACTTCGTCCACTTCGTCCAATTCGTCCACTTCCTCCACTTCATCCAGTTCCTCCACTTCCTCCACTTCGTCCTCTTCGTCCACTTACTCCATTTCGTCCAGTTCCTCCACTTCCTCCACTTCGTCCTCTTTCCCATTTCGTCCACTTCTTCCACTTCCTCCACTTCCTCCACATCCTCCACTTCCTCCACTTCGTCAACTTTTTCACTTCGTCCACTTCTTCCACTTCGTCCACTTCGTCAACTTCGTCCACTTCGTCAACTTTGTCCGCTTCCTCCACTTCCTTCACTTCCTCCGCTTCCACCACTTCCTCCACTTCCTCCACATCCTCCACTTCCTCCACTTCGTCCACTTCTTCCACTTACTCCACTTCGTCAACTTCGTCCACTATGTCCACTTCGTCCACTTACTCCACTTCGTCCACTTCATCCTCTTCGTTCACTTTGTCAACTTCTCTTGTTCGTCCACTTGGTCCAGTTCGTCCACTTTGTCCACTTTGTCCAGTTCGTCAACTTCGTCCACCTCGTCCACACATCAACTACGTCCATTTCGTCAACTTCGTCCACTCCGTCCACTTCGTCCACTTCGTCCACTTCGTCAACTTCGTCCACTTCGTCCACTTCGTCAACTTCGTCCACTACCTCCACTTCCTCCACTTCTTCCTCTTCGCCCTCTTCGTCCATTTCGTCCACTTCCTCCACTTCCTCCACTTCCTCCACTTCGTCCTCTTCGTTCATTTCGTGCCCGTCCTCCACTTCCTCCATGTCGTCCAGTTCCTACACTTCCTCCACTTTGTCCACTTTGTCAGCTTCGTCCTCTTCGTCCATTTCGTCCACTTCCCCCATTTCCTCGACTTCCTCCACATCCTCCACTTCCTCCACTTCTTCCACTTACTCCACTTCGTCAACTTCGTAACCTACGTCCACTTCTTCCACTTACTCAACTTCGTCAACTTCGTCAACTTTGTCCACTTCCTCCACTTCCTCCACTTCCTCCACTTTCTGCACTTCCTGCACGTCCTCCGTTCCTCCACTTCGTCCACTTCGTCCACTTCGTCCACTTCGTCCACTTCGTCAACTTCGTCCACTTGCTCCATTTCCGCCATTTCGTCCAGTTCCTCCACTTCCTCCACTTCCTCAACTTCGTCCTCTTCGTCCATTTCGTCCACTTCCTCCACTTCCTCCACTTCCTCCACATCCTCCACTTCCTCCACTTCGTCAACTTCCTTCATTTTGTCCACTTCTTCCACGTACTCCACTTCGTTAACTTCGTCCACTTTGTCAACTTCGTCCACTTCATCCTCTTCGGTCATTTGGTCCACTTCTTCCAGTTCGTCCACTTCGTCCAGTTCGTCAACTTCGTCCACCTCGTCCACTTCGTCAACTTCATCCACTTCGTCAAATTCGTCCACTTCGTCCACTTCGTCAACTTCGTCCACCTCGTCCACTTCGTCAACTTTCTCCACTTCGTCCTCTTCCTCCACTTCCACCACTTCCTCCACTTCCTCCACTTCGTCAGCTTCGTGAACTTCGTCTACTTTGTCCAATACGCCCACTTCGTCCGCTTCTTGAACTTTGTCCACTTCGTCCACTTCCTCCACTTCTTCCACTTCCTCCATTTCGTCCAGTTCTTCCACTTCCTCCACTTCCTCCATTTCGTCCTCTTCGTCCATTTCGTCCACTTCCCCCACTTCCTCCACATCCTCCACTTCGTCAACTTTGTCCACTTCATCTACTTCTTCCACTGACTCCACTTCGTCAAGTTCTTCAACTTCCTCCACTTCCTCCACTTCTTCCACTTCCTCCACTTCCACCACCTCTTCTTCCACTTCCTCCACTTCGTCCACTTCCTCCACTTCCACCACTTCCTCCACTTCGTCCACTTCCTCCACTTCCTCCACTTCGTCCACTTCGTCCACTTCCTCCACTTCCTCCATTTCGTCCAGTTCCTCCATTTCCTCCACTTCGTCCACTTCGTCCCCTTCGTCCATTTCGTCCACTTCCTCCACTTCCGCCACTTCCTCGACTTCCTCCACATCCTCCACTTCCTCCACTTCGTCAACTTCGTTCACTTCATCCACTTCTTACACTTACTCCACTTCTTCCACTTCGTCCACTACGTCCAGTTCGCCCACTTCGTCCACTTCGTTAACTTCATCCACTTCATCAACTTCCTCCACTCCCTCCACTTCGTGCACTTCCCCCACCTCTTCAACCTCTTCCGATTACTCCACTTCGTCAACTTCGTCAACTTCGTCCACTACGTCAACTTCGTCCACTTCGTCAACTTCGTCCACTTCGTCCACTTCGTCCACTTCCTCCATGTCATCCAGTTCCTCCAAATCCTCTACTTCGTCCACTTCGTCAGCTTCGTCCTCTTCGTCCATTTCGTCCACTACGTTCACTTCGTCCACTTCCTCCACTTCCTCCACTTCGTCCTCTTCGTTCATTTCGTCCACTTCCTCCACTTCATCCACCTCGTGCCCTTCCTCCACTTCGCCAACTTCGTGCACTTCCTCCACTTACTCCACTTCGCCAACTTCGTGCACTTCGTCAACTTCAACCAATTCTTCAACTTCGTTCACTTCCTCCAATTCCTCCACTTCTTCCACTTCCTCCATTTCGTCCTCTTCGTTCATTTCGTCCAGTTCGTCCACTTCGTCCACTTCCTCCACTTCGTCCACTTCCTCCACTTCGTCCACTTCCTCCCCTTCCTCCACTTCGTGAACTTCATCCACTTCCTCCACTTCGTCAACTTCGTCCACTACGTCAACTTCGTCAACTTCCTCCACTTCGTCCAGTTCCTCCACTTCGTCCTCTTCGTCCACTTCCTCTACTTCCTCCACTTCCTCCACTTTCTCCACTACGTCAACTTCGTCCACTTCCTCCACTTCCTCCATTTCGTCCATTTCCACAACTTCCTCCACTTCGTTCTCTTCGTTCATTTCGTCCACTTCCTCCACTTCCTCCACTTCCACCACTTCCTCCACTTCCTCCACTTGCTCCAATTCGTCCACTTCCTCCACTTCTTCCACTTCCCCTACTTCCTCCACTTCGTCCTCTTCGTCCACTTCCTCCACTTCCTCCACTTCCTCCACTTCCTCCACCTCCTCAACTTCGTCAACTTCGCCCACTTCCTCCAGTTCCTCTACTTCCTCCACTTCCTCCACTTCCTCCACTTCCTCCACTTCTTCCACTTCCTCCACTTCCTCCACTTCTTCTTCCACTTCCTTCACTTTGTCCACTTCCTCCACTTCCACCACTTCCTCCACTTCCTCCACTTCCTCCACTTTGTCAACTTCGTCCACTTCGTCAACTTCGTCAACTTCATCAACTTCGTCCACTTCGTCTACTTCCTGCACTTTCTCCACTTCGTCCACTTCGTCCACTTCGTCCTCTTCGTCCTTTCGTCCACTTCCTCCACTACATCCACTTCGTCAACTTCGTCCACTTCCTCCACATACTCCATTTCGTCCACTTCATCCTCTTCATTCATTTTGTCCACTTCTTCCAGTTCGTCCTCTTCGTCCAATTCGTCCAATTCGTCCAGTTTGTCAACTTCGTCCACCGCGTCCACTTCGCCAACTTCGTGCACTTCGTCAAATTCGTCCACTTCGTCAACTTCATCCACTTCCTCCACTTCGTCAACTTCCTCCACTTCGTCCACTTCCTCCACTTCCACCACTTCATCCACTTCGTCCACGTCCTCCACTTCCTCTACTTCCTCTAGTTACTCCTCTTCGTGAACTTCGTCCACTTCGTCAACTTCATCCACTTCGTCCACTACGTCAAGTTCGTCCACTTCGTCCACTTCCTCCATTTCAACAACTTCCTCCACTTCCTCCACTTATTTCATTTCGTCCTTTTCGTCCAATTCGTCCACTTCCTCCATTTCCTCCACTTCCTCCACTTCCTCCACATCCTCCACTTCCACCACTTCGTCTACTTCTTCCACTTACTTCACTTCGTCAACTTCCTCCACTTCCTCCACTTCTTCACCTTCGTCCACTTCCTCCACTTCTTCTTCCACTTCCTTCACTTCGTCCACTTCCTCCACTTCCACCACTTCCTCCACTTCCTCCCCTTCCTCCACATCGTCCACTTCCTCCACTTCCTCCACTTCCTCCACTTCCTCCACTTCGTCCTCTTTGTCCATTTCGTCCACTTCCTCCACTTCCTCCTCTTCCTCAACTTCGTCCACTTCCTGAACGTCCTCCACTTCGTCCAGTTCGTCCACTTCGTCAAGTTTGTCGACTTCGTCAACTTCGTCAACTTCCTCCACTTCCTCCACCTCCTCCACTTCCTCCAATTCCTCCATTTCGTCCAGTTCCTCCACTTCCTCAATTATTTCCTCTTCGTCCATTTTGTCCACTACGTCCACTTCCTCCACTTCGTCCACTTCGTCCACTTGCTCCACTTCGTCCTCTTCGTTCATTTCGTCCACTTCCTCCAATTCGTCCACCTTGTGCGCTTCCTCCACTTCCTCCACTTCGCCAACTTCGTCCACTTCCTCCACTTACTCCACTTCGTCAACTTCGTGCACTTCGTCCACTTCGTGAACTTGGTCTACTTCGTCCACTTACTCCACTTCCCCCACTTCCTCCACTTCGTCCTCTTCGTCCATTTCGTCCACTTCCTCCACTTCCTCCACTTCGTCGACTTCATCCACTTCGTCCATTTCCTCCACTTCGTGAACTTCGTCCACTTCCTCCACTTCGTCAACTTCTTCCACTTCGTCCACTACGTCAACTTCGTCCACTACGTCAACTTCGTCCACTTCCTACACTTCGTCCAGTTCCTCCACTTCCTCCACTTCGTCGTCTTCGTCCACTTCCTCTACTTCCTCCACTTCCTCCACTTCGTCCAGTTCCTCAACTTCCACCACTTCGTCCTCTTCGTCCTCTTCGTCCATTTCGTCCACTTCCTCCACTTCCTCCACTTCCACCACTTCCTCCACTTCCTCCACTTCGTCCACTTCCTCGACTTCCTCGACTTCCTCCACTTTGTCCTCTTCGTCCACTTCCTCCACTTCCTCCACTTCTTGCACGTCCTCCACTTCGTCCACTTCCTCCACTTCGTCCACTTCGTCAAGTTTGTCGACTTCGTCAACTTTGTAAACTTCGTCAACTTCCTCCACTTCGTCCATTTCGTCCAGTTCCTCCACTTCCTCCACTTCCTCCCCTATGTCCTCTTCGTCCATTTCGTCTGCTTCCTCCACTTCCTCCACTTCGTCAACTTCCTCCACTTGCTCCACATCCTCCACTTCCTCCACTTTTTCCACCTCCTCGACTTCCACCACTTCTTGTTCCACTTCCTTCACTTCGTCCACTTCCTCCACTTCCACCAATTCCTCCACTTCCTCCACTTCCTCCACTTCCTCCACTTCGTCAACTTCGTCCACTTCGTCAACTTCGTCAACTTCATCAACTTCGTCCACTTCCTCCACTTCGTCCACTTCCTCCACTTCGTCCTTTTCTTTCATTTCGTCCACTTCCTCCACTTCCTCCACTTCGTCAACTTCGTCCACTTCCTCCACATACTCCACTTCGTCCACTTCATCCTCTTCATTCATTTTGTCCACTTCGTCCACTTCGTAAACTTCGTCCACTTCCTCCAGTTCCTCCAGTTCCTCCATTTCGTCCATTTCCTCCATTTCCTCCACTTCTTCCACTTCGTCCTTTTCGTCAATTTCCTCCACTTCCACCACTTCTACATTCCTCTTCCTTGACTTCGTCCACTTCCTCCACTTCTAGCACTTCCTCCACTTCCTCCACTTCCTCCACTTTGTCAACTACGTCTACTTCCTCGACTTACTTCACTTCGTGAACTTCGTCTACTTCGTCCACTTCGTCAACTTCGTCAACTCCGTCCACTTCGTCACTTCGTCCACTTCGTCCACTTCCTCCACTTCGTCCTCTTCTTCCATTTCGTCCACTTCCTCCAGTTGCTCCACTTCGTCAACTTCGTCCACTTCCTCCACATACTCCACTTCGGCCACTTCATCCTCTTGATTCATTTTGTCCACATCGTCCACTTCGTCAACTTCGTCCACTTCCTCCACTTCGTCCATTTCGCCCACTTCCTCCACTTCCTCCACTTCTTCCACATCGTCCTTTTTGTCCATTTCGTCCACTTCCTCCACTTCCTCCACTTCCTCCATATCCTCCACTTCTACCACTTTGTCCGCTTCGTCTACTTTTTCCACTTACTCCACTTCGTCAACTTCCTCCACTATGTCCTCTTCGTCCATTTCGTCTGCTTCCTCCACTTCCTCCACTTCGTCAATTTCGTCCACTTCCTCCACATACTCCACTTCGTCCACTTCATTCTCTTCATTCATTTTGTCCACTTCGTCCACTTCGTAAACTTCGTCCACTTCCTCCAGTTCCTCCACTTCCTCCATTTCCTCCATTTCCTCCATTTCCTCCACTTCTTCCACTTCGTCCTTTTCGTCCATTTCCTCCAGTTCCACCACTTCTAGATTCCTCTTCCTTGACTTCGTCCACTTCCTCCACTTCTAGCACTTCCTCCACTTCTTCCACTTCCTCCACTTTGTCAACTACGTCTACTTCCTCAACTTACTTCACTTCGTGAACTTCGTCTACTTCGTCCACTTCGTCAACTTCGTCAACTCCGTCCACTTCGTCCACTTCGTCCACTTCGTCCTCTTCTTCCATTTCGTCCACTTCCTCCAGTAGCTCCACTTCGTCAACTTCGTCCACTTCCTCCACATACTCCACTTCGGCCACTTCATCCTCTTGATTCATTTTGTCCACTTCGTCCACTTCGTCAACTTCGTCCACTTCCTCCACTTCGTCCATTTCGCCCACTTCCTCCACTTCCTCCACTTCTTCCACATCGTCCTTTTTGTCCATTTCGTCCACTTCCTCCACTTCCTCCACTTCCTCCACATCCTCCACTTCTACCACTTTGTCCGCTTCGTCTACTTTTTCCACTTACTCCACTTCGTCAACTTCCTCCACTTCCTCCACTATGTCCTCTTCGTCCATTTCGTCTGCTTCCTCCACTTCCTCCACTTCGTCAACTTCGTCCACTTCCTCCACATACTCCCCTTCGTCCACTTCATCCTCTTCATTCATTTTGTCCACTTCGTCCACTTCGTCCACTTCTTCAACTTCGTCAACTACGTCAACTTCGTCCACTTCATCAACTTCGTCCAGTTCGTCCACTTTGTCCACTTCCTCCACTTCGTCCTCTTCTTCCATTTCGTCCACTTCCTCCACTTCCTCCACTTCGTCAACTTCGTCCACTTCCTCCACATACTCCACTTCGTCCAGTTCATCCACTTCATTCATTTTGTCCACTTTGTCCACTTTATCCACTTCCTCCACTTCCTCCACTTCCTTCATTTCGTCCACTTCCTCCACTTCCTCCACTTCTTCCACTTCGTCCTTTTCGTCCATTTCGTCCTCTTCGTCCACTTTCTCCACTTCCTCCACATCCTCCACTTCTACCACTTCTACCACTTCGTCCACTTAGTCTACTTCTTCCACTTACTCCACTTCGTCAACTTCCTCCACTTCCTCCACTTTTTCACCTTCGTCCACTTCCTCCACTTCTTCTTCCACTTCCTTCACTTCGTCCACTTCCTCCACTTCCACCACTTCCTCCACTTCCTCCCCTTCCTCCACATCGTCCACTTCCTCCACTTCCTCCACTTCCTTCACTTCCTCCTCTTCGTCCATTTGGTCCACTTCCTCCACTTCCTTTACTTCCTCAATGATGAGTCAATATTTTCTCGATTTCACTTAGTTTATTGTACAAGAATTAATCAGGAAATTGTGCTTAAATGTCCGGCATTTCCCCATTTTTACTAATTGTGCCTAATTTGATCAGAAATTCTTATTTTAATTAATCTGAATTATCTGAGTTAATTAATTTCATCATTGATTGCAGGAAAAATTTTGGAGATACATTTTGGGACATCAGGAAGAATGCAATTAAATTCAAGACTTTCCACACAGATATTTTAGAATTAATTAAATTGTAATTCAGTAGTTTAGAATTTTTGAATCAACTCTTACATTTTGGATCAATTTTTGGTAAAGTAGACTAGACCCAAAAGTAGAGAAAGATGACTTGACATCTTGGGGTTATTGTGTGGACCCCACCCTTATTAAAAGGGAACTCACGACCTAAGGGAGGGAGCAGCCGCCACTTGTTACATTTTCCTTTCGGCTTGTGTTCCTAGGAGGGGAGAATGATGTTTACGCGATTTTTCATGATGAATGAGAGAAAAAGCTTCACTTTTCTATTTTGCTGATTATACATGGCCTTTTTATTTCTTTCGTTCAAACAATTTTTATTTTGAAGAACGTTCACAGCCGGTACTGGCCGCTTGCCATACATTTTTTTACTCTCTCGTTTTTTGGTGTTGAGGCTTTTGGCTTTGAACGTTTTTGGAAAAATTGGTGCTGGACGTGTAGCACACGGTGACGTGGAGCTAATGAGGCAAAGTGTGGTGATTGATGATGAAGAAAAGAGAAGCGTTGAGATGTGGTGATTCAGAGTTCAAGAAGTGCAGCACGGTGACTGATTGGAGAAGAAGTAAGCACACAGCTACCACGACCTGGTGCACAACAAAATGGAAGTAGCGCTGATTCACTTTAGAGGAATGTTGGTGCACGGGAATGAGCTGGAGGTGAAGAGGTGTGCAAGGTGACGTGTTGGAAGATAGAGCGTGGGCACGTTTTTCATCTTGAGAAGATTGCTGTTACATTTCTATTAGGAAATATTCAACTTTGGTTTGCAAAAGCTCACGGGATGGTGATTCTTGGACGCGGAGAATGAGATGGAAGCATTATGTGCACGCTGATTTATGCCACTTTCATTTTTGGATTAAATAATTTGCAGATTTCTTTTCCCGAGAAATGAAGAAGTGATTATAAGAAGGAGCATGTTGATTGGATGAAGTGGTGTTCACGTCCTAGCATAGGGATTCGGTCATTGGAAGTACTTATTCCACTTTGAAAAGCAATGTTTAATCATTTAGGATGGAGAAAAGGGTGTGCACGGGGACATTTATCTAGAGGCATAAGCATCATTTAATTTGGAGAGAAGAATGAATTTGTTTTCTTTTAAAAAGCACACACACACGAACAGTTCAAGAAGCATTCCAGCAGGTTGCTTGTCACGCATATTCACGGTAGAAGAGATAGGTAGCGCATTTAAATTGGAAGGGGAGTGTGTGAGTGTGTCACATCCAGCATTATTACGAGGAATAGGGTCACGGCTGTTGGAAGAAAAAAGATTTGTTTTTGTTTTTATGAAATGAGAAGTAGATTAGGTGGGAGAATGATGGGACGTTGGCAGCAGTCTAGCAACAATGCATTTCTTTCTTTTAGATTCATTACTTTTGATGTTTAGCTTACAACATTGTGTATTTAATGTTTTAGCTTGTCGCATTTCTATAGTTTGAATTGTGTTTGGATATTTATGTGTAGTATTGTTCACTTTAATGTTTGCATGCACTTTAATGCTTTCAGTTATATTCGGTTTTGTTTACTTTCCGTTTCAATTTAGTTTAATTGCATTCACCAAAACACATCCAAACCCCCCCCCCCCCACTTCGTGTTTGACCTGAGCCACGAACCATATTGGTCCTTGAGAGACGACCTAGGAGTCACTTCCTAGCACTGTACTGCATTCTTTATGCATATCAACTTTTGACGGGCCGCGACAGCCCGCATCAAATTTGGCGCCGCTGCCGGGGACCAACGGTTCGATTTTAGGTCTTTTGTTGTGTTAATGTGTTGTTTGAGTGTTTGTATATGTTTTGTCTTGTATGTTTGAGTATTTGTGCTGTTTGTTTGCTTAGGTTGTTTTGTGTGTTTGAATTTTTTTGTGCTATCGTTTCATGATTTTAGGGTGTTGTGACTTAGTGTATGACTAGGGGTAATCCTGGGCCTATACCACCCTTTGATCCGGAGATTAATAGGACTTTTCATAGGTTAGCTAGACATTCTAGAAATTTGTCTTTAGAGTCTCTTTTTGAGTCTGTTCCATTAGATACTGTGCATCCCACTGCTGAGTACTTTGTGCATACTGCATCTACTGCATCTGTTGCATCTGCACTTGATTCTGATTCTGATTCTGTTGTTTTTCACACTGAGAACAATATGGCACAACCTCCACCTCGTGAGAGGACTTTTAGGGAGATGGCTGCACCTGATTTCGATATTGAAAGCTTGTGCATCCAATATCCTGATGAGGACGTTCCATTTGTTCTCAAGACTGGACTGATCCATTTGTTGCCCAAGTTTCATGGTCTTGCAGGTGAAAGTCCACATAAGCATTTGAAGGAATTCCACATTGTCTGTTCCACTATGAAACCGCATGATGTTCCTGAAGAGCACATCTTCTTGAAGGCATTCCCTCATTCATTGGAAAGTGTTGCTAAGGATTGGTTGTATGGTTTGGCGCCTAGATCCGTCACTAGCTGGGATGATTTGAAGAGGCTGTTCTTGGAGAAATTTTTCCCAGCATCCCGGACCACAGCTATCAGAAAAGACATAACTGGGATTAGGCAGCTTGGTGGAGAGAGCTTGTATGAGTATTGGGAGAGATTCAAGACACTTTGTGCTAGCTGTCCCCACCATCAGATACCTGAACAACTCCTTATCCAGTATTTCTATGAGGGTTTGAACAACATGGATCGGGGTATGATTGATGCTGCCAGTGGTGGAGCTCTTGGAGACACCACACCTGCTGAGGCTAGGCAATTGATTGAGAAGATGGCCTCCAACTCCCAGCAGTTTAGCACCAGGAATGATGCCATTGTGGTGAGGGGCGTACATGATGTTGTTGCCCAGTCTTTATCAGCTGTTGAAAGCAAGTTGGAAGGCAAGATTGACTCTCTTACGAAGTTGGTGACACAGTTGACTACCAACCAGAGATCTGCAGCTCCATCTGCATCTGTTGCACGACTATGTGCTATTTGTCCTTCCAGTGACCACTATACAGATGCATGTCCTTCTTTGCAGCATCCTGCTGCCTCTGATGCGCCTCAGGCTTATGCTACGAACATCTACACTAACAGGCAGCCACACAACAGCAAAATCATGACTTGTCCAGCAACAGGTACAACCCAGGGTGGAGGATCACCCCAATCTTAGATGGAACAATGCGCCACAGCATCAGCATCAGGCGCCACCTTTCCAGAATGCTGGAGCACCTAACAAATATGTGCCTCCACCTATGCAACAACACCAGAGGCAACATCAACAGCAGCAGCAAGAGATTCCTGCCCAACCATCTTCCCAACCTCCCACTTCTTCTTCTGAGCTTACCTTGGAGGAGTTGGTGAAGCAGATGACTATTCAAAACATGCAATTTCAGCAAGAGACAAAAGCTTCCATCCAGAGCTTGACGAATCAGATGGGGCAGATGGCTACACAGCTGAATCAGGCACAGTCTCAGAATTCTGATAAATTGCCATCCCAAACTGTGCAGAATCCTAAGAATGTTAGTGCCATCACCCTCAGATCTGGGAAGCAAATTTTTGTGCCCACCATGCCATCTCAGGCACTTGAACCTCCTACACTTAAACCTGCTACTTCCCACATAAAAGAGGACCAGGCTGGTCCAAGCAAGACATTTGAGGCAGGTGGACCTTCTACTTCCGGTGGTTCTTGTTCTTCTACCACCACCAGCACATCTCCTACCTTGCCCCACCAGATTCCTCTTCCATTCCCTCCAAAGGCGATGCCTAGCAAAAAGATGGAAGAGGTGGACAAAGAAATATTGGAGACCTTCAGGAAGGTAGAGGTGAACATACCTCTACTTGATGCCATAAAACAGATTCCTAGATATGCAAAATTCCTGAAGGACCTGTGCACGCATAAGAGGAAAATGAAAGGAGATGAAAGAATCAGCATGGGCAGGAATGTATCCGCGCTCATTGGTAAGTCGGTCCCGCACGTTCCTCAAAAGTGCAAGGACCCATGTACGTTTTGCATTCCTTTTATGATTGGAAATAGTAAATTTGAAAATGCCATGCTTGATTTGGGTGCTTCCATAAATGTCATGCCTCTTTCAATTTTTAAATCTTTGTCTCTTGGCCCTTTACAACCTACGGTGTGGTCATTCAGTTGGCAAACAGGAGTGTTACCCACCCAACAGGTTACATAGAGGATGTCTTGGTTAGGGTTGGTGAGCTGATTTTTCCTGCCGACTTTTATGTTTTGGAAATGGAGGAGGGATTCTCTCATGGATCCGCTCCCATAATCTTAGGCAGACCCTTTTTGAAAACTGCCCGAACCAAGATTGATGTGTATGCTGGAACTTTATCCATGGAATTTGCTGATATTATGGTTCACTTTAATATTCTTGATGCAATGAAGTTCCTAGTTGAGGACCATTCTGTTTTTAAGATTGACATGTTGGATGACATTATTGATAAATATGTTGTTGATGAGTTTCATTCTTTGCATGAAAAAGAGCATTCTTTTCTATCTTCTCTACATACATGCATTGAATCTGAATGTGAGAATGATGTTGATGAAGTTCTTGATATTGATGATGTTGATAATGTAATTGTCATGGATATGGATTTGGAGCCTGATGAGATAGGTGTTCCGCCTTTACCTGTGAATTCCTTGGAGTCAGAATGCACTAACCACTTTGTAGGAAGTACGAATGAATCTGACTTGCAGGCACCTACTCTTGAGTTGAAACAGCTTCCAGATAACCTCAAGTATGCTTACTTGGAGGATGATGAGAAGAAACCGGTGATCATTTCTACCTCCCTTGATTCTGTTCAAGAGGAGAAGTTGCTTGGTGTGCTAAGGAAGCACAAGAAGGCCATTGGTTGGAGTTTGGCTGACATACCTGGTATTAGCCCATCCACATGCATGCATAGAATTCTTTTGGAAGATGGGGCAAAGCCAGTGAGACAGCCACAAAGAAGGCAAAACCCCGTGATCATGGACGTCATCAAGAAGGAGGTGACCAAGCTTTTGCAAGCTGGGATCATCTACCCTATTTCAGACAGTCAGTGGGTGAGCCCCATCCATGTTGTGCCCAAGAAAACTGGCCTCACTGTGATGAAAAATGAGAGGGATGAGCTTATCCCAGCTAGAGTGCAGAACAGCTGGAGAGTCTGCATTGACTATAGGAGGCTCAACCAAGCAACCAGGAAAGATCATTTCCCCCTGCCATTCATTGATCAGATGCTGGAGCGCCTGGCAGGTAAATCTCATTATTGTTTTCTTGATGGTTTTTCTGGTTACTTTCAAATAAATATTGCGCCTGAGGATCAAGAGAAAACCACATTCACCTGCCCCTTTGGCACTTTTTCCTATAGGAGGATGCCCTTTGGTCTATGCAACGCCCCTGGTACTTTCCAATGGTGCATGCTTAGCATTTTTAGTAACTTTCTTGAGAGTTGCATAGAGGTGTTTATGGATGATTTTACTGTGTATGGATCCTCTTTTGATGCATGTTTAGACAGTCTGGAAAAAGTTTTGAAAAGATGCATAGAAACAAACCTTGTTCTCAATTTTGAGAAATGTCACTTCATGGTTGAACAAGGTTTGGTTCTAGGGCATATCATTTCTGAAAAGGGAATAGAGGTAGACCCTGCTAAGATATCTGTGATTTCACAGTTGCCTTACCCCTCTTGTGTGCGAGAGGTGCCATCTTTCCTTGGACATGCAGGTTTCTACAGGCACTTCATCAAAGATTTCAGCAAGAAGGCGCTCCCCTTGTCCAGACTGCTGCAGAAGGATATTGACTTTGCTTTTGATGACAGATGCAAGCAGGCGTTTGATTGCCTGAAGGAAGCTTTGACCACTACCCCTATCATTCAGGCACCAGATTGGACAGCCCCATTTGAGCTCATGTGTGATGCGTCTAATTATGCATTGGGGGTTGTCTTGACACAGAAAATTGACAAGCTGTCGAGAGTGATCTACTATGCTTCACGCACTTTGGATGCTGCCCAAGCAAATTATACCACCATTGAAAAAGAGTTGTTGGCAATTGTTTTTGCCCTTTGTAAGTTTAGGTCATATTTGCTTGGATCACTTGTTATTGTGTATACTGACCATGCAGCTCTAAAGTTTCTGTTGAAAAAGGCTGAGTCAAAGCCTAGATTGATCAGGTGGATGCTACTGCTCCAGGAGTTTGACTTGCATATTAAAGACCGGAGTGGAGCACAGAATTTGGTTGCAGACCACCTCAGCCGAATTGAGAAAGCTGGGAATGAAGTTGATGTGTTGCCCATCCAGGATGACTTTCCTGATGAGAGTTTGTTGATGATTTCTTATTCTCACCCCACTCCTTGGTTTGCACACATTGTAAATTATTTGGTTGCTTCTGTTTTTCCTCCCTCAGCATCACGTGCTCAGATTGCTAAAATTAAGAGTGATGCTAAGTATTATGTTTGGGATGACCCATATCTGTGGAAGTTGTGCAGTGACCAGGTTACTAGGAGATGCATTCCAGACCATGAGATTGACTCGGTCCTGCAGTTTTGTCATGCCTCCTCACCTGGTGGTCATCTGGGAATACAGAGAACAGCTCGTAGGGTGCTTGACTGTGGTTTCTATTGGCCTTCCATCTTCAAAGATGCGGAGAGGATTTGCAGCACTTGTGAGCCTTGTCAGAGAGCAGGAGGATCAATTTCAAAGAGACAAGAGATGCCTCAACAGCCTATGCTGTTCTGTGAGGTGTTTGATGTCTGGGGTATAGATTTCATGGGTCCTTTTCCTGTTTCTTTTGGTTTCTCTTATATCCTCCTTGCTGTGGATTATGTTTCAAAATGGGTGGAAGCTAGAGCCACCAGGACTAATGATGCTCGGGTTGTTGTAGATTTTGTTAGATCTCACCTCTTTTGCAGGTTTGGAGTGCCTAGAGCAATTGTTAGTGATCAGGGAACCCATTTTTGCGACAGATCCATGCAACCTTTGCTCAAGAAATATGGGGTGACGCACAGAGTTTCTACACCTTACCACCCCCAAACAAATGGGCAGGCTGAGATCTCCAACAGGGAGATTAAGAGGATTTTGGAGAAGATTGTCCAGCCCAACAGGAAAGATTGGAGTAATAGGTTGGACGATGCTCTTTGGGCCCACAGGACTGCCTACAAAGCACCCATTGGGATGTCTCCCTATCGGGTTGTCTTCGGAAAGGCATGTCACCTACCGGTTGAGATTGAGCATCGGGCATACTGGGCTGTGAAGACTTGCAACTTCTCCATGGACCAAGCTGGAGAGGAAAGACAGTTGCAATTAAATGAATTGGATGAGATTCGATTAGAGGCCTATGAGAACTTGAATTTCTACAAGGAAAGGACAAAGAAGTTCCATGATAGTTCTATTGTTAGAAAGGACTTCGAGGTTGGCCAACAGGTTTTGTTGTATAACTCTAGACTCGGCCTCATGGGTGGTAAGTTGAGATCAAAGTGGACTGGACCTTTTGTTGTGACTAATGTTTATCCTTATGGTGCAGTAGAGATCCAAGGTCCATCTGCAGCTAAAAGCTTCAAGGTGAACGGGCACAGACTTAAGCCTTTCCTTAGCAATCCTTCTTTGTTGGATGCAGTGGTGGAGGAGACGTCTTTGGCTCACCCCACCTACCCTCCCATCTGACTCAGGGAGTTTCTTTTCTCCTTCCCTCCTCACTTTTATTACACTTTGTCGATATCTGATGACTGTTCTGATTGTTTAATTTGTTGATTGTGATACACTGAGGACATTGTGTTGTTTAAGTGTGGTCTATTAGGGGAGGTTGTTTCTTTGTTCATGTTTCGGTTTTTATGTAGTTGTTGTGTCTTATGTACAGTTTTACCTGTTTCTCTTGCTTTTTGGACTTTGTTTAGGTTGTAGATATGTCTTTCACTTCATTGATACTCTGATTGGTTGGAAATCATTGCTTTTCTCTGCTTGGAAGATGATTATGATGTTTGAGAGGTTGATTTGATTGTGACAAATACCTTGTGAGAATTTGAGCCAGTTGGTGTTCTTTCTTGTGTGTGATATGTCTCTTGATTGCGTGCACATATGCCTTGGCTTGACTCTTGCTGATAATTCTTGATTGATATGCATGTTTGAAAGTGATAAAGGCAGTTTTGTTCTTGAGCCTCTAGCCAAATAAGCTTACCTTGTTTTGATCCTTTGATACCCTTTTGATCCTACGCTTTCATCTTTCCTTGTTTTCAAAATCATACACTAACCCTAAGTGTTCCACTTCCTCCACTTCCTATACTTCCTCCATTTCGTCCAGTTCCTCCACTTCCTCCACTATATCCTCTTCGTCCATTTCGTCCGCTTCCTCCACTATGTCCTCTTCGTTCACTTCGTCCACTTCTTCCACTTACTCCACCTCGTCAACTTCGTCCACTTCGTCCACTAAGTCCATTTCATCCACTTCGTCAACTTCCTCCACTTCCTCCACTTCCTCCACTTCATCCACTTCGTCCTCTTCGTTCATTTCCTCCACGTGCTCCACTTCGTCCACTTCCTCCACTTCGTTCACTTCCTCCACTTCGTCAACTTCCTCCACTTCCTCCACTTACTCCACTTCGTCAACTTCGTGAACTTCATCCACTTCGTCAACTTCGTCAACTTCGTGAACTTCATCCTCTTCGTCCACTTCCTCCACTTCGTCCACTTCGTCCAATTTGTCCACTTCGTCCAGTTCGTCAACTTCGCCCACCTCGTCCACTTCGTCACCTTCGCTCACTTCGTCAACTTCGTCCACTTCGTCAAATTAGTACACTTCGTCAACTTCGTCCACTTCGTCAACTTCGTCCACTTCCTCCACTTCGTCCTCTTCATCCATTTCGTCCACTTCCTCAACTTCCTCCACTTCCTCCACATCCTCCACCTCCTCTACTTCGTCAACTTCATCCAATTCTTCCACTTACTCCACTTCGTTAACTTCGTCTACTATGTGCACTTCGTCCACTATGTGCACTTCGTCCACTTAGTCCACTTCGTCCACTTCTTCCACTTTGTCCTCTTCGTCCTATTTTGTCCACTTCCTCCACTTCCTCCACATCCTCCACTTCCTCCACTTCGTCAACTTCGACCACTTCTTCCACTTACTCCACTTCGTCAACTTCGTCTACTATGTGCACTTCGTCCACTATGTGCACTTCGTCCACTTAGTCCACTTCGTCCACTTCTTCGACTTTGTCCTCTTCGTCCATTTTGTCCACTTCCTCCACACTTCCTCCACTCCTCCTCTCACTTCGTCAACTTCGTCCACTTCCTCCACTTCGTCCTCTTCGTCAGTTTCGTCCACTTCTTCCACATCCTCCACTTCCTCCACTTCCTCCACTTCGTCAACTTCGTCCACTTCCTCCACTTCCTCCACTTACTCCACTTCATCCGCTTCATCTTCTTCGTCCAGTTCGTCCACTTCGTCTACTTCGTCCACTTCGTCCACTTCATCCATTTCGTCCTCTTCCTCCACTTCCTCCACTTCCTCCACTTCGTCAACTTCGTCCACTTCCTTCACTTCCTCGACTTCCTCTAATTCGTTCACTTCATCCTCTTTGTCCATTTTGTCCACTTCCTCCACTTCGTCCTCTTCGTCCACTTCCTCCACTTCCTCCACTTCCTCCATTTCGTCCAGTTCCTCCACTTCCTCCACTATGTCCTCTTTGTCCATTTCGTCTGATTCCTTCACTTCCGCCACTTCCTCCACATCCTGCACTTCCTCCACTTCATCAACTTCGTTCACTTCGTCCACTTGTTCCACTTACTCCACCTCGTCAACTTCGTCCACTAAGTCCACTTCGTCCACTTCGTCAACTTCGTCCACTTCCTCCACTTCCTCCACTTCATCCACTTCGTCCTCTTCGTTCATTTCGTCCACTTGCGCCACTTCCTCTACTTCCTCCACTTGCTCCACTTCCTCCACTTGCTCCACTTCGTCCACTTCGTCCACTTCGTTTTCTTCCTCCACTTCGTCAACTTCCTCCACTTCCTCCACTTCCTCCACTAACTTGACTTCGTCAACTTTATCAACTTCGTCCACCTCGTCCACTTCGTCAACTTCATCAACTTCGTCCACTTCCTCCACTTCGTCCACTTCGTCCAATTTGTCCACTTCGTCCACTTCGTCAACTTCGCCCACCTCGTCCACTTTGTCAACTTCGTCCACTTCGTCAAATTCGTCCACTTCGTCAACTTCGTCCACTTCTCCACTTCCTCCACTTCGTCCTCTTCCTCCACTTCCTCCACTTGCTCCACTTCCTCCACATCCTCCACTTCCTTCACTTCATCAACTTCGTCCACTTCTTCCACTTACTCCACTTCGTCAACTTCGTCTACTATGTGCACTTCGTCCACTATGTGCACTTCGTCCACTTCGTCCACTATGTGCACTTCGTCCACTTAGTCCACTTCGTCCACTTCTTCCACTTCGTCCGCTTCGTTCATTTCTTCCACTTTCTCCACTTCCTCCACTTCCTCCACTTCGTCAACTTCGTCCACTTCCTCCACTTAGTCCACTTCGTGAACTTCGTGAACTTCGTCCACTTCGTCATCTTCGTCCACTACGTAACCTTCGTCCACTTCGCAATTTTGTGCACTTCGTCCACATCCTCCACTTCCTCCACTTCCTCCAGTTCCTCCACTTCCACTATTTCGTCCCCATCGTCCACTTCGTCCCCTTCGTCCACTTCGTCCACTTCGGCAACTTCGTCCACTTCCTCCACTTACTCCACTTCCTCCATTTCCTCCACTTCCACCACTTCCTCCACTTCCTCCACTTCCTCCACTTCTTCCACTTCATCCACTTCCTCCACTTCTTCTTCCACTTCCTTCACTTCGTCCATTTCGTCCACTTCCTCCACTTCCTCTACTTCCTCCATTTCGTCCAGTTCCTCCACTTCCTCCACTATGTCCTCTTCGT
Source organism: Vigna reflexopilosa (assembly GCA_027742785.1). Lineage (NCBI taxonomy): Eukaryota > Viridiplantae > Streptophyta > Magnoliopsida > Fabales > Fabaceae > Vigna > Vigna reflexopilosa. Next base: position 22,466,896 of record CM050916.1, on the reverse strand, counting down.
CCATTTCGTCCGCTTCCTCCACTATGTCCTCTTCGTTCACTTTGTCCACTTCTTCCACTTACTCCACCTCGTCAACTTCGTCCACTTCGTCCACTAAGTCCATTTCATCCACTTCGTTAACTTCGTCCACTTCCTCCACTTCATCCACTTCGTCCTCTTCGTTCATTTCGTCCACGTGCTCCACTTGCTCCACTTGCTCCACTTCGTCCACTTCCTCCACTTCGTTCACTTCCTCCACTTCGTCAACTTCCTCCACTTCCTCCACTTACTCCACTTCGTCAACTTCGTGAACTTCATCCACTTCGTCAACTTCGTGAACTTCATCCTCTTCGTCCACTTCCTCCACTTCGTCCACTTCGTCCAATTTGTCCACTTCGTCCAGTTCGTCAACTTCGCCCACCTCGTCCACTTCGTCACCTTCGTTCACTTCGTCAACTTCGTCCACTTCGTCAAATTAGTACACTTCGTCAACTTCGTCCACTTCGTCAACTTCGTCCACTTCCTCCACTTCGTCCTCTTCATCCATTTCGTCCACTTCCTCAACTTCCTCCACTTCCTCCACATCCTCCACCTCCTCTACTTCGTCAACTTCGTCCAATTCTTCCACTTACTCCACTTCGTCAACTTCGTCTACTATGTGCACTTCGTCCACTATGTGCACTTCGTCCACTTCGTCCACTTAGTCCACTTCGTCCAGTTCTTCCACTTTGTCCTCTTCGTCCATTTTGTCCACTTCCTCCACTTCCTCCACTTCCTCCACATCCTCCACTTCCTCCACTTCCTCCACTTCGTCCTCTTCGTCAGTTTCGTCCACTTCTTCCACATCCTCCACTTCCTCCACTTCGTCA
>CM050916.1:22450420-22465948 GCA_027742785.1 Vigna reflexopilosa | reverse complement strand
CACTTCCTCCACTTCCTCCACTTCCTCCACTTCCTCCACTTCCTCCACTTCTCCACTTCGTCCACTTCGTCCACTTCTCCACTTCTCCACTTCCTCCACTTCCTCCACTTCGTCCACTTCGTCCACTTCCTCCACTTCCTCTACTTCGTCCACTTCCTCCACTTCTCCACTTCGTCCACTTCCTCCACTTACTCCACTTCGTCAACTTCCTCCACTTCGTCCACTTCCGTCCACTTCGTCCACTTCCTCCTCTTCGTCCACTTTCGTCCACTTCCTCCACTTCCTCCACTTCCTCCACTTCCTCCACTTCCTCTACTTCGTCCACTTCGTCAACTTCGTCCACTTCGTCCACTTCCGCCACTTCGTCCACTTCGTCCACTTCCTCCACTTCGTCCACTTCGTCCACTTCCTCCACTTCGTCCTCGTCGTCCATTTTGTCCGCTTCCTCCACTTCCTCCACTTCCTCCACTTCGTCGAGTTCCTTCACTTCGTCCACTTCCTCCTCTTCCCCATTTCGTCCACTTCCTCCACTTCCTCCACTTCGACCACTTCCTCCACTTCCTCCACTTCCTCGACTTCCTCTAGTTCTTCCACTTCCTCCACTTCCTCCACTTCATCCACTTCTTCTTCCACTTCCTCCACTTCCTCCACTTCGTCCACTTCCTCCACTTCGTCCACTTCGTCCACCTTCTCCACTTCTTCCACTTCGTCCACTTCCTCCACTTCGTCCACTTCCTCCTCTTCGTCCACTTCCTCCACTTCGTCCACTTCCTCCACTTCGTCCACTTCGTCACTTCGTCAACTTCGCCCACTTCCTCCACTTCCTCCACTTCCTCCACTTCGTCAACTTCATCCACTTCCTCCACTTCTTCCACTTACTCCACTTCGTCAACTTCGTCCACTACGTCAACTTCGTCCACTTCGTCCACTTCGTCCACTTTGTCCACTTCGTCCACCTCATCCTCTTCGTCCATTTCGTCCACTTCCTCCACTTCGTCCACTTCGTCCACTTCGTCCACTTCCTCTACTTCGTCCACTTCCTCCACTTCCTCCACTTCGTCCTCTTCCTCCACTTCGTCCACTTCGTCCACTTCCTCCACTTCCTCCACTTCCTCCACTTCGTCAACTTCGTCCACTTCGTCCACTTCTCCACTTCTTCCACTTCTCCACTTCCTCACTTCGTCCACTTCGTCCACTTCCTCCACTTCCTCTACTTCGTCCACTTCCTCCTCTTCGTCCACTTCCTCAACTTCCTCTACTTCGTCCACTTCCTTCACTTGCTCCACTTCGTCAACTTCGTCCACTTCCTCCACTTCGTCCACTTCCTCCACTTCGTCACTTCGTTCCCACTTCGTCCACTTCCTCCACTTCGTCCACTTCGTCCACTTCCTCCACTTCCTCCACTTCCTCCACTTCCTCCACTTCCTCCACTTCCTCCACTTCGTCCACTTCGTTCACTTCGTCCACTTCTCCACTACTTCCACTTCTCCACTTCCTCAACTTCTCCACTTCGTCCACTTCCTCCACTTCCTCTACTTCGTCCACTTCCTCCACTTCGTCCACTTCCTCCACTTCCTCTACTTCGTCCACTTCCTCCACTTGCTCCACTTCGTCCACTTCGTCCACTTCCTCCACTTCGTCCACTTCCTCAACTTCGTCCACTTCGTCCACTTCGTCCACTTCCTCCACTTCGTCCACTTCCTCCACTTCGTCCACTTCTCCACTTCGTCCACTTCCTCCACTTCCTCCACTTCCTCCACTTCCTCCACTTCCTCCACTTCCTCCACTTCCTCTACTTCGTCCACTTCCTCCACTTGCTCCACTTCGTCACTTCATCCACTTCGTCCACTTCGTCCACTTCGTCCACTTCCGTCCACTTCTCCACTTCCTCCACTTCCTCCACTTCCTCCACTTCGTCGAGTTCCTTCACTTCGTCCACTTCCTCCTCTTCCCCCATTTCGTCCACTTCCTCCACTTCCTCCACTTCGACCACTTCGTCCACTTCCTCCACTTCCTCGACTTCCTCTAGTTCTTCCACTTCCTCCACTTCATCCACTTCTTCTTCCATTTCCTCCACTTGCTCCACTTCGCTCCACTTGCTCCACTTCCTCCATTTGTCCACTTCCTCCACTTTGTCCACTTCGTCCACCTCATCCTCTTCTTCCATTTCGTCCAGTTCCTCCACTTCGTCCACTTCCTCCTCTTCGTCCACTTCCTCCACTTCGTCCACTTCCTCCACTTCGTCAACTTCGTCCACTTCCTCCACTTCATCCACTTCCTCCACTTCGTCAACTTCATCCACTTCCTCCACTTCTCCACTTACTCCACTTCGTCAACTTCGTCCACTTCGTCCACTTCGTCCACTTCGTCCACTTCCTCCACTTCGTCCACTTCGTCCACCTCATCCTCTTCGTCCACTTCGTCCACTTCGTCCACTTCCTCCACTTCCTCCACTTCGTCCACTTCGTCCACTTCGTCCACTTCCTCCACTTGCTCCACTTCGTCAACTTCGTCCACTTCCTCCACTTACTCCACTTCGTGAACTTCCTCAACTTCGTCCACATCGTCCACTTCGTCCACTTCGTCCACTTCCTCCACTTCCTCCACTTCCTCCACTTCCACCACTTCGTCCACTTCCTCCACTTCGTCCACTTCCTCTACTTCGTCCACTTCCTCCACTTGCTCCACTTCGTCAACTTCGTCAACTTCGTCCACTTCCTCCACTTCCTCCACTTCGTCCACTTCCTCCACTTCCTCCACTTCCTCCACTTCGTCCTCGTCGTCCATTTTGTCTGCTTCCTCCACTTCTCCACTTCGTCGAGTTCCTTCACTTCGTCCACTTCCTCCTCTTCCTCCATTTCGTCCACTTCCTCCACTTCCTCCAGTTCTTCCACTTCCTCCACTTGATCCACTTATTCTTCCATTTCCTCCACTTCCTCCACTTCCACCACTTCCTCCACTTCCTCCACTTCCTCCAGTTTGTCCACTTCCTCCACTTTGTCTACTTCGTCCACCTCATCCTCTTCTTCCATTTCGTCCAGTTCCTCCACTTCGTCCACTTCCTCCTCTTCGTCCACTTCCTCACTTCGTCCACTTCGTCCACTTCCTCCACTTCCTCCACTTCGTCAACTTTGTCCACTTCCTCCACTTCGTCAACTTCATCCACTTCCCCCACTTCTTCCACTTACTCCTCTTCGTCAACTTCATCCACTACGTCAACTTCGTCCACTTCGTCAACTTCCTCCACTTTGTCAACTTCGTCCACCTCATCCTCTTCGTCCACATCGTCCACTTCCTTCACTTCGTCCACATCGTCCACTTCCTCTACTTCGTCCACTTCCTCCACTTCGTCCTCTTCCTCCATTTCGTCCACTTCGTCCACTTCCTCCACTTCCTCAACTTCCTCCACATCCTCCACTTCCTCCACTTCGTCAACTTCGTCCAGTTCGTCCTCTTCTTCCACTTAATCCACTTCGTCAACTTCGTCCACTACGTCCACTTCCTCCACATCCTCTACTTCGTCCACTTCCTCCTCTTCGTCCACTTCCTCCACTTCCTCTACTTCGTCCACTTCCTTCACTTGCTCCACTTCGTCAACTTCGTCCACTTACTCCACTTCGTCCACTTCCTCAACTTCCTCAACTTCGTCCACTTCGTCAACTTCGTCCACTTCGTCCACTTCCGCCACTTCGTCCACTTCCTCCACTTGCTCCACTTCGTCAACTTCGTCCACTTCGTCCACTTACTCCACTTCGTGAACTTCCTCAACTTCGTCCACTTCGTCAACTTCGTCCACTTCGTCCACTTCGTCCACTTCGTCTACTTCATCCACTTCCTCCACTTGCTCCACTTCGTCAACTTCGTCCACTTCCTCCACTTACTCCACTTCGTCAACTTCCTCAACTTCGTCCACTTCCGCCACTTCCTCCTCTTCGTCCACTTCTCCACTTCGTCCACTTCCTCCACTTGCTCCACTTCGTCAACTTCGTCCACTTCCTCCACTTACTCCACTTCGTGAACTTCCTCCACTTCGTCCACTTCGTCAACTTCGTCCACTTCGTCCACTTCGTCTACTTCGTCCACTTCCTCCACTTGCTCCACTTCGTCAACTTCGTCCACTTCCTCCACTTACTCCACTTCGTGAACTTCCTCAACTTCGTCCACTTCGTCCACTTCGTCCACTTCGTCCACTTCGTCAACTTCGTCCACTTCGTCCACTTCCGCCACTTCGTCCACTTCCTCCACTTCGTCCACTTCCTCCACTTCCTCCACTTCGTCCACTTCCTCCACTTCCACCACTTCGGCCACTTCCTCCACTTGCTCCACTTCGTCCTCGTCGTCCATTATGTCCGCTTCCTCCACTTCCTCCACTTCGTCGATTCCTTCACTTCGTCCACTTCCTCCTCTTCCCCATTTCGTCGACTTCCTCCACTTCGTCCACTTCCTCCACTTCCTCTACTTCGTCCACTTCCTCCACTTCCTCCACTTCATCCACTTCTTCTTCCATTTCCTCCACTTCCTCACTTCCACCACTTCGTCCACTTCCTCCACTTCCTCCAGTTCGTCCACTTCCTCCACTTTGTCTACTTCGTCCACCTCATCCTCTTCTTCCATTTCGTCCAGTTCCTCCACTTCGTCCACTTCCTTCACTTCGTCCACTTGCTCCTCTTCGTCCACTTCCTCCACTTCCTCCACTTTCTCCACTTCGTCCACCTCATCCTCTTCTTCCATTTCGTCCAGTTCCTCCACTTTGTCCACTTCCTCCTCTTCGTCCACTTCCTCCACTTCCTTCACTTCCTCCACTTCCTCCACTTCCTCCACTTCCTCCACTTCCTCCACTTCCTCTACTTCGTCCACTTCCTCCACTTCCTCCACTTCGTCAACTTCGTCCACTTCGTCCACTTCTTCCACTTCGTCAACTTTGTCCACTTCGTCAACTTCGTCCACTTCCGTCCACTTGCTCCACTTCCTCCACTTCGTCCTCTTCGTTCATTTCGTCCACTTCCTCCACTTCTCCACTTCCTCCACTTCGTCCACTTCCTCCACTTCCTCCACTTCGTCAACTTCGTCCACTTCCTCCACTTACTCCACTTCGTCCACTTCGTCCACTTCGTCCACTTCCTCCACTTCCTCCACTTCCTCCACTTCCTCCACTTCCTTCACTTCGTCCACTTCCTCCACTTCGTCCACTTCGTCCACTTCCTCCACTTCGTCCACATCCTCCACTTCCTCCACTTCTCAACTCGTCCAGTTCATCCACTTCTTCCACTTACTCCACTTCGTCAACTTCGTCCACTACGTCCACTTCCTCCACATCCTCCACTTCGTCCACTTCGTCCACTTCGTCCACTTCCTCCTCTTCGTCACTTACTCCACTTCCTCTACTTCGTCCACTTCCTCCACTTGCTCCACTTCGTCAACTTCGTCCACTTCCTCCACTTCGTCCTCTTCGTCCATTTCGTCCACTTCCTCCACTTCCTCCACTTCCTCCACTTCCTCCACTTCGTCCACTTCGTCCACTTCCTCATTCGTCCACTTCCTCCTCTTCGTCCACTTCCTCCACTTCGTCCTCTTCGTCCACTTCGTCCACTTCCTCCACTTCCTCGACTTCCTCCACTTCGTCCACTTCGTCCACTTCTTCCACTTCCTCCACTTCCTCCACTTCCTCCACTTCTCTTCACTTCCTCCACTTCCTGCACTTCCTCCACTTCCTCCACTTCCTCCACTTCGTCCACTTCCTCCACTTCCTCCACTTCCTCCACTTCCTCCACTTCGTCCACTTCCTCCACTTCGTCCACTTCGTCCATTTCGTCCACTTCCTCCACTTCCTCCGCTTCGTCCACTTCCTCCACTTCCTTCACTTCGTCCACTTCCTCCACTTCGTCCACTTCGTCCTCTTCCTCCATTTCGTCCACTTCCTCCACTTCCTCCACTTCTCCACTTCCTCCACTTCTTCTTCCACTTCCTCCACTTCCTCCACTTCCTCCACTTCCTCCACTTCCTCCACTTCTTCCACTTCCTCCACTTCCTCCACTTCCTCAACTTCCTCCACTTCGTCCACTTCCTCCACTTTCTGCACTTCGTCAACTTCGTCCACTTCGTCAACTTCGTCCACTTCGTCAACTTCGTCAACTTCTCCACTTCGTCCACTTCCTCCACTTCCTCCACTTCCTCCACTTCGTCCACTTCGTCCACTTCGTCCACTTCGTCTACTTCCTCCACTTCCTCCACTTCCTCCACTTCGTCAACTTCGTCCACTTCCTCCACTTCCTCCACTTCGTCCACTTCGTCACTTCGTCCACTTCCTCCCCTTCGTCAACTTCGTCCACTTCCACCACTTCGTCCACTTCCTCCACTTCCTCCACTTCGTCCTCTTCGTGCATTTCGTCCACTTCCTCCACTTCCTCCACTTCCTCTAGTTGTTCAACTTCCTCCATTTCATCCAATTCTTCTTCCACTTCCTCCACTTCCTCCACTTCCTCCACCTCATCCTCTTCGTCCATTCCGTCCACTTCCTCCACTTCGTCAACTTCGTCCACTTCCTCCACTTCGTCAACTTCGTGAACTTCGCCCACTCCGTCAACTTTGTCCACTTCGTCCACTTCGTCCACTTCGTCCACTTCATCCACTTCGTCCATTTCGTCAACTTCCTCCACTTCGCCACTTCGTCCACTTCGTCCACTTCCTCCACTTCGTCCATTTCGTCCACTTCCTCCACTTCCTCCACTTCGTCCACCTCATCCTCTTCGTCCATTTCGTCCACTTCCTCCACTTCGTCCTCTTCTTCCACTTCCTCCACTTCCTCCACTTCGTCAACTTCGTCCACTTCCTCCACTTACTCCACTTCGTGAACTTCACCCACTTTGTCGACTTCGTCCACTTCCTCCACTTCGACCATTATGCCACTTCCTCCACTTCCTCCACTTCGTCCTCTTCGTTCATTTCGTCCACTTCCTCCTCTTCTTCCACATTCTCCGCTTCATCCACTTCCTCCACTTCCTCCACTTCCTCCACTTCCTCCACTTCCTTCATTTCGTCCAGTTCCTCCATTTCGTCCAATTCGTCCTCTTCCTCCATTTCGTTCACTTCCTCCACTTTCTCCACTTAGTCCACTTCGTCCACTTCCTCTACTTCCTCCAGTTCCTCCACTTCCTCTAGTCCTTCCACTTCCTCCACTTCATCCACTTCTTCTTCCACTTCGTCCACTTCGTGCACTTCCTCCACTTCCACCACTTCGTCCACTTCCTCCACTTCCTCCACTTCCTCCTCTTCGTCCACTTCCTCCACTTCCCCCACTTCGTCCATTGCTCCACTTCGTCCACTTCCTCAACTTACTCCACTTCGTCAACTTCGTCCACTTCGTCAACTTCGTCCACTTCGTCCACTTCGTCAACTTCTTCCACTTCCTCCACTTCCTCCACTTCTCGCTTCCTCACTTTCTCCACTTCCTCCACTTCCTTCACTTTCGTCCACTTCCTCCACTTCTCCTCTTCCTCCACTTCGTCCACTTCCTACACTTCCTCCACTTCCTCCACTTCCTCCACTTCCTCCACTTCGTCCACTTCGTTCTCTTCGTCAATTTCGTCCACTTCCTCCGCTTCGTCCACTTCCTGCACTTCCTCCACTTCCTCCACTTCCTTCATTTCGTCCACTTCCTCCACTTCGTCCACTACGTCAACTTTGTCCACTTCCTCCACTTCGTCAATTTCCTCCACTTCCTTCACTTCGTACAGTTCGTCCACTTCGTCCACTTCGTCTACTTCCTCCACTTCCTCCACTTCCTCAACTTCCTCCAGTTGTTCCACTTCCTCCACTTCCTCACTTCATCCACTTCTTCTTCCACTTCCTCCACTTCGTCCACTACCTCCATTTCCTCCACTCCGTCCACTTCCTCCACTTCCTCAACTTCCTCCACTTTGTCCACTTCGTCCACTTCATCCTCTTCGTCCATTTCGTCCACTTCCTCCACTTCCTCCACTATGTCCACTTCCTCCACTTGCTCCATTTTGTCCACTTCCTCCACTTCCTCCACTTCGTCCACTTCGTCCACTTCGTCCACTTCGTCCACTTCGTCCACTTCCTCCACTTCCTTCACTTCATCCTCTTCGTCTGCTTCCTCCACTTCCTCCACTTCATTCACTTCGTCCTCCTCCTCCATTTCGTCAACTTCGTCAACCTTCGTCAACTTCCTCCACTTCGTCCACTTCCTCCACTTCCTCCCCTTCCTCCACTTCCTCCACTTCCTTCATTTCGTCCACTTCCTCCACTTCATCCACTTCGTCCTCTCCTCCATTTCGTCCACTTCCTCCACTTCGTCCACTTCCTCCACTTCCTCCACTTCGTCCACTTCCTCCACTTCTCCACTTACTCCACTTCGTGAACTTCGTCAACTTCGTCCACTTCGTCCACTTCATCCACTTCGTCCACTTCGTCCACTTCCTCCACTTCCTCCACTTCCTCCACTTCCTCCACTTCGTCCACTTCGTCCACTTCCTCACTCTTCGTCCATTTCGTCCACTTCCTCCACTTCGTCAACTTCGTCCACTTCTCCACTTCGTCCACTTCTCCACTTCGTCCACTTCGTCCACTTCGTCCACTTCGTCCACTTCGTCCACTTCGTCCACTTCGTCCACTACGTCAACTTCGTCCACTTCGTCCACTTCCTCCATTTCGTCCAGTTCCTCCAGTTCCTTCTCTTGTCCACTTCTTCCACACTTCGTCCTCTCCGTCCATTTCGTCCACTTCCTAGACTTCCTCACTTCCTCCACTTCCTCCACATCTTCCACTTCCTCTCACTTCGTCAACTTCGTCCACTTCTTCCACTTACTCCACTTCGTCAACTTCGTCCACTACGTTCACTTCGTCCACTTCGTCAATTTCGTCCACTTCCTCCACTTCGTCCTCTTCGTTCATTTCGTCCTCTTCCTCCACTTCCTTCACTTCCTCCACTTCCTCCACTTCCTCCACGTCGTCAACTTCGTCCACTTCCTCCACTTACTCCACTTCGTGAACTTCGTCCACTTTCGTCCACTTCACTCACACTTCGTCCACTTCGTTCACTTCGTCCACTTCGTCAACTTCGTCCACTTCCTCCACTTCCACCACTTCGTCCACTTCGTCCACTTCCTCCACTTCCTCCACGTCGTCCACATCGTCCACTTCGTCAACTTCGTCCACTTCGTCCACTTCGTTCCCTTCGTCCACTTCGTCCACTTCCTCCACTTCGTCCACTTCCTCCACTTCTCCACTTCTCCACTTCCTCCACTTCGTCCACTTCGTCCACTTCGTCCACTTCGTCCACTTCGTCCACTTCGTCAACTTCGTCCACTTCCTCCACTTCTTCTTCCACTTCCTCCACTTCCTCCACTTCCACACTTCCTCCACTTCCTCCACTTCTTCCACTTCCTCCGCTTCGTCCACTTCCTTCACTTCATCCTCTTCGTCCATTTCGTCCACTTCCTCCACTTCCTCCACTTCGTCCACTTCCTCCATTTCCTCCACTTCGTCCACTTCCTCAACTTACTCTACTTCGTCAACTTCGTCCACTTCGTCAACCTCGTCCACTTCGTCCACTTCGTCAATTTCATCCACTTCGTCCACTACGTCAACTTCGTCCACTTCGTCGACTGAGTCCACTTCCTCGACTTCCTCCTTTTCGTCCACTTCGTCAACTTCCTCCACTTCCACCACTTCGTCCACTTCCTCCACTTCCTCCACTTCGTCCACTTCCTCCACGTCGTCCACTTCGTCCACTTCGTCAACTTCGTCCACTTCCTCCACTTCTTCTTCCACTTCCTCCACTTCCTCCACTTCGTCCACTTCCTCCACTTCCTCCGCTTCGTCCACTTCGTCCACTTCCTTCACTTCATCCTCTTCGTCCATTTCGTCCACTTCCTCCACTTCCTCCACTTCGTCCACTTCCTCCATTTCCTCCACTTCGTCCACTTCCTCAACTTACTCTACTTCGTCAACTTCGTCCACTTCGTCAACCTCGTCCACTTCGTCCACTTCGTCAATTTCATCCACTTCGTCCACTACGTCAACTTCGTCCACTTCGTCGACTGAGTCCACTTCCTCGACTTCCTCCTTTTCGTCCACTTCGTCAACTTCGTCCACTCCGTCCACTTCCTCCACTTCCTCCACTTTGTCCACTTCGTCCTCTTCGTTCATTTCGTCCACTTCGTCCACTTCATCCACTTCGTCCACTTCCTCCACTTCGTGAACTTCGTCAACTTCGTCCACTTCCCCCACTTCCTGCACTTCCATCACTTCCTCCACTTCGTCCACTTCCTCCACTTCCTCCATTTCGTCCACTTCCTCAACTTCCTCCACTTCCTCCACTTCCTTCCACTTCCTCCACTTCCTCCACTTCCTCCACTTCTTCCACTTCCTCCACTTCCTCACTTCTTCTACCATTTCCTCCACTTCCTCCACTTTCGTCCACTTCCTCCATCTCCTCTCACTTCGTCCACTTCTACCACTTCGTCCACTTCGTCCACTTCGTCCACTTCCGCCACTTCCTCCACTTCGTCCACTTCCTCCACGTCCTCCACTCCGTCCACTTCCTCCACTTCCTCCACTTACTCCACTTCGTCAACTTCGTCACTTTCGTCCACTTCGTCAACTTCGTCCACTTCGTCAACTTCTTCCACTTCGTCAACTTCCTCCACTTCCTCCACTTCCTCCACTTCCTCCACTTCTCCACTTCGTCACTTCCTCCATTTCGTCCACTTCCTCCACTTCCTCCACTTCCTCCACTTCCTCCACGTCGTCAACTTCGTCCACTTCCTCCACTTACTCCACTTCGTGAACTTCGTCCACTTCGTCCACTTTGTCCACTACATCAACTTCGTCCACTTCGTCCACTTCGTTCACTTCGTCAACTTCGTCCACTTCCTCCACTTCCTCCACTTCGTCCACTTCGTCCACTTCCTCCACGTCGTCCACATCGTCCACTTCGTCAACTTCGTCCACTTCGTCCACTTCGTTCCCTTCGTCCACTTCGTCAACTTCGTCCACTTCGTCCACTTCCACCACTTCGTCCACTTCCTCCACTTCTCCACTTCGTCCACTTCCTCCACTTCGTCCACTTCGTCCACTTCTCTTCCACTTCCTCCACTTCCTCCACTTCCTCCACTTCCACCACTTCCTCCACTTCCTCCACTTCTTCCACTTCCTCCGCTTCGTCCACTTCGTCCACTTCCTTCACTTCATCCTCTTCGTCCATTTCGTCCACTTCCTCCACTTCCTCCACTTCGTCCACTTCCTCCATTTCCTCCACTTCGTCCACTTCCTCAACTTACTCTACTTCGTCAACTTCGTCCACTTCGTCAACCTCGTCCACTTCGTCCACTTCGTCAATTTCATCCACTTCGTCCACTACGTCAACTTCGTCCACTTCGTCGACTGAGTCCACTTCCTCGACTTCCTCCTTTTCGTCCACTTCGTCAACTTCGTCCACTCCGTCCACTTCCTCCACTTCCTCCACTTTGTCCACTTCGTCCTCTTCGTTCATTTCGTCCACTTCGTCCACTTCATCCACTTCGTCCACTTCCTCCACTTCGTGAACTTCGTCAACTTCGTCCACTTCCTCCACTTCCTGCACTTCCATCACTTCCTCCACTTCGTCCACTTCCTCCACTTCCTCCACTTCGTCCACTTCCTCCACTTCCTCCACTTCCTCCACTTCTCTTCCACTTCCTCCACTTCGTCCACTTCCTCCACTTCGTCCACTTCCTCCACTTCGTCCACTTCTTCCACTTCCTCCACTTCGTCCACTTCGTCCACTTCCTCCACTTCTCCTCTACTTCGTCCACTTCGTCCACTTCGTCCACTTCGTCCACTTCGTCCACTTCCGTCCACTTCCTCCACTTCGTCCACTTCCTCCACTTCCTCCACTTCGTCCACTTCCTCCACTTCCTCCACTTCTCCACTTCGTCAACTTCGTCACTTCGTCCACTTCGTCAACTTCGTCCACTTCGTCCACTTCGTCCACTTCGTCAACTTCCTCCACTTCCTCCACTTCCTCCACTTCCTCCACTTTCGTCCACTTCGTCACTTCCTCCATTTCGTCCACTTCCTCCACTTCCTCCACTTCCTCCACTTCCTCCACTTCGTCAACTTCGTCCACTTCCTCCACTTACTCCACTTCGTGAACTTCGTCCACTTCGTCAACTTCGTCCACTTTGTCCACTACATCAACTTCGTCCACTTCGTCCACTTCGTCTCACTTCGTCAACTTCGTCCACTTCCTCCACTTCCTCCACTTCGTCCACTTCGTCCACTTCCTCCACGTCGTCCACATCGTCCACTTCGTCAACTTCGTCCACTTCGTCCACTTCGTTCCCTTCGTCCACTTCGTCAACTTCGTCCACTTCCTCCACTTCCACCACTTCGTCCACTTCCTCCACTTTCTCCACTTCGTCCACTTCCTCCACGTCGTCCACTTCGTCCACTTCTTCTTCCACTTCCTCCACTTCCTCCACTTCCTCCACTTCCTCCACTTCCTCCACTTCCTCCACTTCCTCCGCTTCGTCCACTTCGTCCACTTCCTTCACTTCATCCTCTTCGTCCATTTCGTCCACTTCCTCCACTTCCTCCACTTCGTCCACTTCCTCCATTTCCTCCACTTCGTCCACTTCCTCAACTTACTCTACTTCGTCAACTTCGTCCACTTCGTCAACCTCGTCCACTTCGTCCACTTCGTCAATTTCATCCACTTCGTCCACTACGTCAACTTCGTCCACTTCGTCGACTGAGTCCACTTCCTCGACTTCCTCCTTTTCGTCCACTTCGTCAACTTCGTCCACTCCGTCCACTTCCTCCACTTCCTCCACATTGTCCACTTCGTCCTCTTCGTTCATTTCGTCCACTTCGTCCACTTCATCCACTTCGTCCACTTCCTCCACTTCGTCAACTTCGTCAACTTCGTGCACTTCGTCCACTTCCTCCACTTCCTCCACTTCCTCCACTTCGTCCACTTCGTCCTCTTCGTTCATTTCGTCCTCTTCCTCCACTTCCTTCACTTCCTCCACTTCCTCAACTTCCTCCACCTCGTCAACTTCGTCCACTTCCTCCACTTACTCCACTTCGTGAACTTCGTCCACTTCTCACTTCGTCCACTTTGTCCACTACATCAACTTCGTCCACTTCGTCCACTTCGTTCACTTCGTCCACTTCTCAACTTCGTCCACTTCCTCCACTTCCTCCACTTCCACCACTTCGTCCACTTCGTTCACTTCCTCCACGTCGTCCACATCGTCCACTTCGTCAACTTCGTCAACTTCGTCCACTTCGTCCACTTCGCTCCCTTCGTCCACTTCCTCACTTCCTCCACTTCCTCCACTTCCTCCACTTCGTTCCACTTCGTCCACTTCGTCAACTTCGTCCACTTCCTCCACTTCCTCCACTTCCATCACGTCCACCACTTCGTCCACTTCGTCCTCTTCGTTCATTTCGTCCTCTTCCTCCACTTCCTTCACTTCCTCCACTTCCTCCACTTCCTCCACCTCGTCAACTTCGTCCACTTCCTCCACTTACTCCACTTCGTGAACTTCGTCCACTTCGTCAACTTCGTCCACTTTGTCCACTACATCAACTTCGTCCACTTCGTCCACTTCGTTCACTTCGTCCACTTCGTCAACTTCGTCCACTTCCTCCACTTCCTCCACTTCCACCACTTCGTCCACTTCGTTCACTTCCTCCACGTCGTCCACATCGTCCACTTCGTCAACTTCGTCAACTTCGTCCACTTCGTCTACTTCGTTCCCTTCGTCCACTTCGTCAACTTCCTCCACTTCCACCACTTTGTCCACTTCCTCCACTTCCTCCACTTCCTCCACTTCCTCCACGTCGTCCACTTCGTCCACTTCGTCAACTTCGTCCACTTCCTCCACTTCTTCTTCCACTTCCTCCACTTCCTCCACTTCGTCCACTTCCTCTACTTCCTCCGCTTCGTCCACTTCGTCCACTTCCTTCACTTCATCCTCTTCGTCCATTTCGTCCACTTCCTCCACTTCCTCCACTTCGTCCACTTCCTCCATTTCCTCCACTTCGTCCACTTCCTCAACTTACTCTACTTCGTCAACTTCGTCCACTTCGTCAACCTCGTCCACTTCGTCCACTTCGTCAATTTCATCCACTTCGTCCACTACGTCAACTTCGTCCACTTCGTCGACTGAGTCCACTTCCTCGACTTCCTCCTTTTCGTCCACTTCGTCAACTTCGTCCACTCCGTCCACTTCCTCCACTTCCTCCACATTGTCCACTTCGTCCTCTTCGTTCATTTCGTCCACTTCGTCCACTTCATCCACTTCGTCCACTTCCTCCACTTCGTGAACTTCGTAAACTTCGTGAACTTCGTCCACTTCCCCCACTTCCTGCACTTCCATCACGTCCACCACTTCGTCCACTTCGTCCTCTTCGTTCATTTCGTCCTCTTCCTCCACTTCCTTCACTTCCTCCACTTCCTCAACTTCCTCCACCTCGTCAACTCCGTCCACTTCCTCCACTTACTCCACTTCGTGAACTTCGTCCACTTCGTCAACTTCGTCCACTTTGTCCACTACATCAACTTCGTCCACTTCGTCCACTTCGTTCACTTCGTCCACTTCTTCAACTTCGTCCACTTCCTCCACTTCCTCCACTTCCTCCACTTCGTCCACTTCGTCCACTTCCTCCACGTCGTCCACATCGTCCACTTCGTCAACTTCGTCAACTTCGTCCACTTCGTCCACTTCGTCCACTTCGTCCACTTCGTCCACTTCCTCCACTTCCTCCACTTCCTCCACTTCGTTCCACTTCGTCCACTTCGTCAACTTCGTCCACTTCCTCCACTTCCTCCACTTCGTCACTTCCTCCACTTCGTCCACTTCGTCCTCTTCGTTCATTTCGTCCTCTTCCTCCACTTCCTTCACTTCCTCCACTTCCTCCACTTCCTCCACCTCGTCAACTTCGTCCACTTCCTCCACTTACTCCACTTCGTGAACTTCGTCCACTTCGTCAACTTCGTCCACTTTGTCCACTACATCAACTTCGTCCACTTCGTCCACTTCGTTCACTTCGTCCACTTCGTCAACTTCGTCCACTTCCTCCACTTCCTCCACTTCCACCACTTCGTCCACTTCGTCACTTCCTCCACGTCGTCCACATCGTCCACTTCGTCAACTTCGTCAACTTCGTCCACTTCGTCCACTTCGTTCCCTTCGTCCACTTCGTCAACTTCCTCCACTTCCATCCACTTCGTCCACTTCCTCCACTTCCTCCACTTCGTCCACTTCGTCCACTTCCTCCACTTCTTCTTCCACTTCCTCCACTTCCTCCACTTCGTCCACTTCCTCCACTTCCTCCGCTTCGTCCACTTCGTCCACTTCCTTCACTTCATCCTCTTCGTCCATTTCGTCCACTTCCTCCACTTCCTCCACTTCGTCCACTTCCTCCATTTCCTCCACTTCGTCCACTTCCTCAACTTACTCTACTTCGTCAACTTCGTCCACTTCGTCAACCTCGTCCACTTCGTCCACTTCGTCA
>CM050916.1:22405695-22450320 GCA_027742785.1 Vigna reflexopilosa | reverse complement strand
TTAAAGAAGCGCTACCTAGGAGGCAACCCAGTTGATTGATTGTTTTTGTTTGTTTTATTTTAATTAGGGTTTGCATAAGCATTTTTAACATTGAATTTCAGGGAACCTATGAGGGGTATGCTAGGAAGGCACGTAGGTCAAGAAAAGAAGGAGATGAGCACTTCACGAAAGTGCCGCTGAGCGGCAATTACCGCTGAGCGGTACTATTGCAGATGGGCTTAAGTTCCCCTTAGCGGAACCCGAGCCCATTGGGGTATTTTTAAACCCTAAGCTGCGCGTTTTTACATTCTTTCAAGCCCTTCTCTGCACAAACACTTCCACATATCTTCTCTTAGGTTTCCCACATCTTTTTACTCTTCCCTCTTAAAAAAATTTCTCTTCCACTCACTTTTTCACTAGTGTGCCATCAAAGTTTGGGGTTGGAAGAGAGCATTCTAGTTTGGAAGCATTCTCATATCATCTAACATCTCCACCCAAGTAAGTAAAATGCATTTTGTTCATTCTAGGGTTCTTGAAATTTAATATGAGTGTCAAAGCATGAATATTTAGGGGTTTTGATTTCTATGCATGATTTGATGATATATTTGATGTTTGAACCGATTAAACTGCTTGATTATGAACTGGAAAACTGAAAATTGCATTTGGGTGGAGTTAGGACAGTTTTAAAACGAGATTTGCAAAAATCTGCAGATCACCGCTAAGCGGCATTTACCGTTGAGCGGCACTCTGCCAGATTTGCTTTTTCTGGTTTGTTGCGTGTTTGAATGTGGCACTGGTGGCGCTGAGGGGAAATTCTGGCCCTCAGCGGTGGTTTAGCTTCGAAAGGAGTTTTGTTCTGTGTTTATTAATGATTAACATCATGTTCTGTGGTTTTGGATTTGTGTTTGAATGCAGGAATGGCATCCTCTTCAGGAAAGAGATTGAAAACCATGGCAACCAAGAGGAAGGAAAAGGAACCAGAGCAACCCCATAATGGCAGGTTCCTCTCTAGGAAACATGAGAAGCACTTTAGGGTGGTTCAGGACAGGAGACTTCTAATGGAGAGAAAGGTTGGAATGATACCTAACTTTGCTCCTCAATTTGGAGAGCAAGTGTTAGGGAATGATTGGGGGAAGCTAGCCACTTATCCAGTGCCTGCCAACATAGCTGTGGTGAAGGAATTCTACACCAGCTGAGAATTATTTGGGCTATGTCAGAGGCCATGCTATCAGGTATGATCCTGATTCCATCAACAACTTCCTGGATACTGTGTGGGCTGGTGAGCAATGCCAGTTTGCTCTTAGCATGGAGGAAGGTGCTGACTTTGAGGATGTTGAGAGAGTATTGTGCATACCTGGAGGACAATTTCAAAGGAATAGATCTGGCGCAGTGGTTAACATTAGGAGGACAGATTTGACTCCTCTTGCAAAGTATTGGATGGCATTTTCTCATGCCAACATTCAGCAATGCTTTCATGTGTCAGATATCACTCTCAGCAGGGCACTATTCATCTACTGTGCTATCAGAAATTTGAATGTTAATATTGGGCAGGTGATAGCTGATGAGATTAGTGTGTGTGCTAACACCTCAAACAACAAAGCACCACTGGGACATCCTTCTTTGATCACTCACCTTTGCAAGCAAGCTGGGGTGGACACTTCTGTTCCACCATTTGAGAGGCCAAGAAAAGCTATAGATGAGGCCTATTACAGACAATACTGTGGAGGTGAGGAGGCAGCTCAGCCAGTTCCACCACGCCAGGCTCGTAGAGAGAGAGGGCCAACACAGAGCCGGACATCTGCTGATACACATGAAGCAGAACCATTCCAGATGAGGGACATGTATATGTCTCTTATAGGTGCTCAGTTGCAGTCCATCCACAGAGGGTAGGTGGCCACGGCTGAGATGATAGTGGGGATGTATGATACCCCTCCAGCACACAGGTGGACTATGGATGAATTCCATAATGTGGTAGCTTGGCCAGAAGAACCATTGCATGGAGGAGCTGAAGCAGCTGAAGCTTCAGCAAGAGATATGGAAGAAGATGAAGCTGAGGAGGAGGATGCATTTGATGATGATGATGATGAGGAGGAAGAGGAAGATACAGAGGACAGCTCAGACTGATGAGGAGCTGAGATAGCATTTACTGATGAATGCTATCATATGATTATGCTTTTGTGGTTTAAGTTTTCTGAACTTATTTGTTTTTGTTTTTAGATTAGGGTTTGATGTACTCTATTGAAAATCTGGTTTATTATGATGGTTTGCTATTAACTGTGATTGTTTGATGAGTAATGCTTGATGATGCTTATTGACTGATTGATGTTGAGATGATGTGCACATTAAATGCTTATACAGGTGATTCACAAGCTTTGTGAACAAATGCATGATATCATGATTGTGATTGTGAAATTAAGCAGGATGTGTATGTCAAATGTGAATGAGCTTATATGTGAGGTTTTGAGCTCCAGAGTTGTTATTGTTGAATGCTATTACTTTGAAAGCATGAATGATTTTGCCCAGGTTTTCTATGATTGAATCAATTGCTTGTTTTGCATCATGTGATCAAGGCCGTGTTTTTAAAACCCTTTTTATTGGCCAAATTCACAAAGTTAGCCTACTAAAAGAGAACACTTTGTGTTCTATCCTTTGAACCCAAAGCCTTGAACATACACTGAACACCCTTGATTGAAAATCTTTACCTTGAGTTAAGTAGAAGATCTTATGTGGTATTGTTAAATGTTCAAGTTTGGGGTTGTTGGGGAAACATGAAAAAGGAAAAGCATTGAGCTAAGAGCTAAAAAGTAAGAATATGAAAAGAATAAGAAAAAGAAAAGAAAAGAAAAAGAAGTAAAGCTCAATGCAAATGCAAATGCAAAAGCAAAAAGGCAAGTTGGGAATGAATAAGATGATTGTGTTGTTATGATTCTCTTAACTCAAGGATTTTGTGATCCAGAAAAACCAATTTTCTTGTTATCCCAGCCACGTTATAAGCCATTGAAAAGTCCTTGTGATGATGCATGCTTGTGAATGTTTTTGATTGTGTAAAATGAAAGGCAAAGTTGATTCATGTGACATTGTGATAGTAGAGTGAATGAGTGAAACATTTTACCTCTTATACACTTGCGTGTTGAGTGAAACACTTTACCTAGTGAGGAAATAGTCCATAAGTACATGAACATCCATGCTTAATTGATTGATCATTCATGAAAAATAGCATTTGTTGGAATCTAGATGACTTTGTGAAACACTAAAGCATGTGCACATCTTAATTGAACTCTTGGTCATAAGTTTGAGTGAAGTTGTTACTTATCTTGAAAAGAGAATTTTGAATGAGTGAACCATCATATGAATTGGTTGGAGATGGAGTTACATTTTGTTTGCTTGAGGACAAGCAAAGTTCTAAGTTTGGGGTTGTGATAACAGTTGAAAAACTGTTATTTTCATGTTTAAAATTGATACTAAAAGCAACCTTTAGACTTAGAAACTAGCTTGAAATCATGCCTTTTATCCATATTTTCAGAAATAAGAGAGCTGGACAGGTTTATGCTTGATTTAAGTGTTTTTGTGTAGGTTTTGAGGTGAATTTGGTGAAAGAAGTGAAGAAGGAGAGAGATGACATTAGAAAAGACAAGAAAGAGTGCAAAAGTAGAAGCCGAAGGCACCGCTCAGCGGCAATTTACCGCTGAGCGGCACTTAGGAGGTTGCGGGAGTCACGCTGAGGGGCAAAATGGCCGCTGAGGGGAAGAAACGAGTCACGCAACCACCGCTGAGCGGTATTTACCGCTGAGCGGCACTTTTATGGACTTGGGCTTTTGTAATCTTTTGTAATTCTAGAATAGTATATAAGGACTTGCACGGCCTAGAGTTAGTATCTTTGGCAGAAACGAGGCAAACACTCTCTCTTCCACCCCTTTGAAGGAGGATCTTGGATGCTCAGGCTACCTCTTCACCTTTATTGGGTTTATTCTTTCATACTTTCATTGTAATTCATCTAGGTTCACCATGAATATGGTGAACTAAACCTTGTATGTTTGTTGGGGAATCAATGTAATCTCTTGAAGCTCTCATATATGGAATCGTTGTTTACATCTTTTAAATAAGACATATGCTTTCTTTCATCATTAGTTAGGGTTTTTCCTCTTTGCTCAATGCTTGCATTGTTTAACTCATTCTAATGCATGATTATTGGTTTTGTCGATACGGGCACATACGGGGAAGTCTAGATCCGGGGAATTTCTCCCAATATTATACTGACAATATTATATTGGTTGTCGTTAAACTCCTGCACTCATGAACTAATCATTAGGAATGCTAGGAATTGTATGAACTATTTGATTAGGGAGAAGCCATCTAGAATGGTACTTTAGAGAGTGGCATTAACAATGATGATTTGAATGTGGAATTCCTAAAATATATGAGAGTGGATGAGATGAAATTGACCCCCAACAACATATTCATTCATATAATTCATTGAAAGTGTTTATCTTTTGTCTTTGCCATTGATCAAACTTCATGCATACATGTTTATTTTCTGTCTTGCATTTTAAAATCTAAATATTTCGTTTGTAAGTCCTAGCTAATCAACAAATCACATAACTAAACTAGGCCGTGAGTCCTTTGGGAAGAACGATACTTGGTCTTACCAAGTTTATTACTTGAACGATTCGGTCATACTTGCTGATTGTGAAACAAGTTTGTGACATCATATTTTGGTGCTTACAAATTTGTCCATCAGAAGTGGACGTAGTTGACGAAGTAGAGGAAGTGGAGAAAGCGGGCAAAATGGACGAAGGGATGAAGTGGACGAAGTGGAGGAAGTGGACGAAGTGGAGGAAGTGCACGAAGTTGACGAAGTGGAGGAAGTGGCGGAAGTGGACGAAGTGGACGAAGTTGACGAAGTTAACGAATTTGACGTAGTGTAGGAAGTGGAGGAAGTGGACGAACTGGACGAATTGGAGGAAGTGGAGGAAGTTGACGAAGTTAGAGGAAGTTGACGACGTGGACGACAATGACAAAGTGGACGAAATGGAGGAAGTGGAGGAAGTAGAGGAAGTGGAGGAAGTGGAGGAAATGGACAAAATGGACGAAGAGGATGAAGTGGAGGAAGTGCAGGAAGTGGAGGAAGTGGACGAAGTAGACGAAGTGGAGGAAGTGGAGGAAGTGGAGGAAGTGGAGGAAGGGGACGAAGTGGAGGAGGTGGAGGACGTGGACGAAGTTTACGAAGTTGACGAAGTTGACGAAGTGGACGAAGTGGAGGAAGTGAATGAAGTGGACGAAGTGAATGAAGTGGAGGAAGTGGAGGACGTGGACGAATTGGACAAAAAGGACGAAGTGGAGGAACTGGACGAAATGGAGGAAGTGGAGGAAGTGCACGAATTGGACAAAGTGGGCGAAGTTGACGTTGTGGACGAAGTGGATGAAGTTGACGAAGTGGACGAAGTTCACGAAGTGGACGAAAGTGACGAAGTGGACGAAGAGGACAAAGTGGTGGAAGTGGAGGAAGTGGAGGAAGTAGAGGAAGTGGACGAAGAGGACGAAGTGGACGAAGAGGACGAATTAGAGAAAGTGGAAGAAGTGGAGGAAGTGAAGGAAGTTGACGAGGTGGACGAAATTGACAAAGTGGACGAAGTGGACGAAAGTGACGAAGTGGACGAAGAGGAAGAAGTGGACGAAGTGGAGGAAGTGGACGAAATTGAGGAAGTGGAGAAAGTGGAGGAAGTGGAGGAAGTGGAGGAAGTGGTGGAAGTGGAGGAAGTGGACAAAGTTGACGAAGTAGACGAAGTGGACGAAGTTGACGAAGTAGACGAAGTGGACGAATTGACAACGTAAACGAAGCTGACGAAGTTGACAAGGTGGACGAAGTGGACGAAGTTGACGAAGTGGATGAACTGGACTAACTGTACGAAGTTGACGAAGTGGACGAAATGAACGAAGAGGACGAAGTTGAGGAAGTGGAGGAAATGGACGAAGTTGACGAAGTTGACGAAATTGACAAAGTGGACGAGGTGCACGTAGTGGATGAAGTGGACGAAGTTGACGAAGTGGAGTAAGTGGAAGAAGTGGAAGAAGTGGACGAAGTGGAGGAAGTGGAGGAAGTGGAGGAAGTGGACGAAGAGGACGAAGTGGACGAAGTGGACGAAGTGGACGAAGTGGAGGAAGTGGACGAAGAGGACGAAGTTGACGAAGTGGACGAATTTGACGAAGTGGAAAAAGTGGACGAAGTCGAGGAAGTGGACGAAGTGAATGAGTCACGAAGTGGACGAAGTGGACGGAAGTGGACAAAGTGGACGAAGTTGGACGAAGATGACGAAGTGGACGAGAGGACGAAGTCGAGGAAGTGGAGGAAGTGGATGAAGTGGACGAAGTTGACGAAGTGGAGGAAATTGACGAAGTGGACGAAGTGGACGAAGTTGACGAAGTGGACGGAGTGGACGAAGTTGACGAAGTGGACGAAGTGGAGGAAGTGGACGAAGTCAAGGAAGTGGAGGAAGTGGACGAAGTGGAGGAGGTGGAGGAAGTGGACGACGTGGACTAATTGGACGAAGAGGACGAAGTGGAGGAAGTGGACGAAGTGGAGGAAGTGGAGGAAGTGGAGGAAGTGGACGAATTGGACGAAGTGGACGAAGTGGACGAAGTTGACGTAGTGGACGAAGTGGACGAAGTGCACGAAGTGGACGAAAATGGACGAAGTGGACGAAGAGGACAAAGTGGAGGAAGTTGAGGAAGTGGACGAAGAGGACGAAGTGGACGAAATGGACGAAGTGAACGAAGTTGACGAAGTGGACGAAGTGGACGAATTGGAGAAAGTGGAGGAAGTGGACGAAGTCGACGATGTGGACGAAGAGGACGAAGGGAGGAAGGACGAAGTGGAGGAAGTGGAGGAAATGGAGCAAGTGGACGAAGTGGACGAAGTGGACGAAGTGGGCGTAGTGGACGAAGTTGACGAGTGACGAAGTGGAGGAAGTGGAGGATGTGGACGAAGTGGAGGAAGTGGAGGAAGTGGATGAAAATGACGAAGTGGACGAAGAGGACGAAGTGGAGGAAGAGGACGAAGTGGAGGAAGTGGACGAAGTGGAGGAAGAGGAGGAAGTGGACGAAGTGGATGAAGTGGACGAAGTGGAGTAAGTGGATGAAGTGAAAATAGTGGAGGAAGTGGAGGAAGTGGGGGAAGTGGAGGAAGTGGAGGAAGTGGAGGAAGTTGACGAAGTTGACGAAGTGGACGAAGTGGACGAAGTTAACGAAGTGGACGAAGCGGTGGTGGAAGTGAACGAAGTTGACGTGAGAGTTGACGAAGTGGAGGAAGTGGAGGCAGTGGACGAAATGGACGAAGAGGAAGTTGACGAAGTGGACGAAGTTGACGAAGTGGAGTAAGTGGAGGAAGTGGACGAAGTCGACGAAGTGGACGAAGTTGACGAATTTGACGTAGTGGACGAATTGTACGAAGAGGACGACGTGGAGGAAGTGGAGGAAGTGGAGGAAGTGGAAGAAGTGGAAGAAGTGGAAGAAAGTGAAGAAGAGTCGACAAAGTAGGGGAAGTGGAGGAAGTTGACGAAGTTAGAGGAAGTTGACGAAGTAGACGAAAATGACGAAGTGGACGAAGTTGACGAAGTGCAGTAAGTGGACGAAGTTGGCGAAATGGAGGAAGTGGAGGAAGTGGAGTAAGTGGAGGAAGTGGAGGAAGCAGAGGAAGTGGACGAAGTGGAGGAAGTGGAGGAAGTGGAGGAAGTGGACAAAATGGACGAAGAGGATGAAGTGACGAAGTGGAGGAAGTGGAGGAACTACACGAAGTTGACGAAGTGGAGGAAGTGGAGGAAGTGGAGGAAGTGGACGAAATGGACGAACTGGACGAACTGGACGAACTGGATGTGCTGGACGAAGAGGATGAAGTGGAGTAAGTGGAGGAAGTGGAGCAAGTGGAGGAAGTGGAGCAAGTGAAGGAAGTGGAAGAAGAAGTGGAGCAAGTGAAGGAAGTGGAGGAAGTGGAAGAAGTGGAGGAAGTGGAGGAAGTGGTGGAAGTGGAGGAAGTGGACGAAGTTGATGAAGTGGAGGAAGTGGAGGAAGTGGTGGAAGTTGACGAAGTTGACGAAGTGGAGGAAGAGGAGGAAGTGTAGGAAGTGGAGGAAGTGGAGGAAGTGGACAAAATGGACGAAGACGACGAAGTAGAGGAAGTGAACGAAGTGGAGGAAGTGGAGGAACTGGAGGAATTGGAGGAAGTGGATGAAGTGGACGAAGTTGACGAAGTGGACGAAATTCATGCAGTTGACGAAGTGGAGGAAGTGGACGAAGTTGACGAAGTGGAGGAAGTGGACGAAGTGGAGGAAGTGGACGAAGTGGACGAAGTTGATGAAGTGGACGACGTTGATGAACTGGACGAAGTGCACGAAGTTGACGAAATGGAGTAAGTCGAGGAAGTGGAGGATGTTGACGAAGTTGACGAATTGGAGGAAGTTGAGGAAGTGGACGAAGTGGACGAATTGGACGTAGTGGACGAAGTGGACAAAGTGGACGAAGTCGACGAAGTGGAGGAAGTGAACGAAGTTAACGAGGTGAACGAAATTGACAAAGTGGACTAACAGGACGAAAATGACGGAGTGGACGAAGTGGACGAGGAGGACGAAGTGGAGGAGGAAGTGGAGGAAGTGGAGGAAGTGGAGGAGGTGGAGGAAGTGGTGGAAGTGGACTAAGTGGACGAATTGGACAAGTGAACGAAGTTGACGAAGTGGACGAGGTGGACGAAGTTGACGAAGTGGACGAGGTGGACGAAGTTGACGAAGTGGACGAAGTGGACGGACTGGACGACGTTGACGAAGTGGACGAAATGAACGAAGAGGACGAAGTGGAGGAAGTGGAGGAAATGGACGAAGTGGACGAAGTGGATAGTGGATGAGGTGGACGAAGTTGACGAAGTCAAGTAAGTGGAAGAAGTGGACGAAGTGGACGAAGTGGAGGATGTGGAGGAAGTGGAGGAAGTGGACGAAGAGGACGAAGTGGACGTAGTGGACGAGGTGGACGAAGTGGAGGAAGTGGATGAAGTGGAAAAGTGAGGAAGTGGAGGAAGTGGAGGAAGTGGACGAAGTGGACGAATTTCGACGAAGTGGACGAGGTGGACGAAGTGGGTGAAGTGGACGAAGTTGACGAAGTTGACGTGGTGGACGAATTGGACGAAGAGGACGAGTTGGAGGAAGTGGAGGAATTGACGAAGTTAGAGGAAGTTGACGAAGTGGACGAAAATGACGAAGTGGGCGAAGTTGCGAAATGGAGGAAGTGGACGAAATGAAGAATGTGGAGGAAGTGGAGGAACTAGAGGAAATGGATAAAATGGACGAAGAGGATGAAGTGGAGGAAGTGGAGGAAGTGGACGAAGTAGAAGAAGTGGAGGAAGTGGAGGAATTGGAGGAAGTGGACGAAGCGGTCGAAGTGGACGAAGTTAACGAAATGGACGAAGTGGACGAAGTGGACGAAGTTGACGAAGTTGACGACGTGGACGAAGCGGACGAAGTGGAGGAAGTGGACGCAGTGGAGGAAGTGGACGTAGTTGACGAAGTAGACGAAGTGGACAAAGTGGACGAAGTTGATGAAGTGGACGAAGTTCACGAAGTTGACGAAGTGGAGGAAGTGAAGGAAATGGACGAAGTGGACGTAGTTGACGAAGTAGAGGAAGTGGAGAAAGTGGACAAAATGGACGAAGAGGATGAAGTCGACGAAGTGGAGGAAGTGGACGAAGTGGAGGAAGTGGAGGAAGTGGACGAAGTTGACGAAGTGGAGGAAGTGGACAAAGTGGAGGAAGTGGAGGAACTGGACGAAGTTGACGAAGTTGATGAAGTGGACGAAGTTCACGAACTTGACGAAATGGAGTAAGTCGAGGAAGTTGACGAAATTGAGGAAATGGAGGAAGTTGAGGAAGTGGACGAAGTGGACAAAGTTGACGAATTGACGCAGTGGACGAATTGGACAAAGTGGACGAAGTCGACGAAGTGGAGGAAGTGGAGGAAGTGGAGGAAGTGGAGGAAGTGGAAGAAGAAGTGGACGAAGTGGACAAAATAGAGGAAGTGGAGGAAGTTGACGAAGTTAGAGCAAGTTGACGAAGTGGACGAAAATGACGAAGTGGGCGAAGTTGGCGAAATGCAGGAAGTTGAGGAAGTGGACGAAATGGAGAAAGTGGAGGAACTGGAGGAAATGGACAAAATGGACGAAGAGGATGAAGTGGAGGAAGTGGAGGAAATGGACGAAGTGGAGGAAGTGGAGGAATTGGACGAAGTGGACGAAGAGGACGAAGGGGAGAAGTGGAGGAAGTGGACGAAGTGGACGAAGCGGTCGAAGTGGACGAAGTTAACGAAGTGGACGAAGTGGACGAAGTTGACGAAGTTGACGAAGTGGACGAGGCGGACGAAGTGGACGAAGTGGAGGAAGTGGACATAGTTGACGAAGTAGACGAAGTTGACAAAGTGGACGAAGTTGATGAAGTGGACGAAGTTCACGAAGTTTACGAAGTGGAGGAAGTGGAGGAAAAGGACGAAAGGACGTAGTTGACGAAGTAGAGGAAGTGGAGAAAGTGGACAAAATGGACGAAGAGGATGAAGTCGACGAAGTGGAGGAAGTGGACGAAGTTGACGAAGTGGAGGAAGTGGACAAAGTGGAGGAAGTGGAGGAACTGGACGAAGTTGACGAAGTCGATGAAGTGGACGAAGTTGATGATGAAGTGGACGAAGTTCACGAAGTTGACGAAATGGAGTAAGTCGAGGAAGTTGACGAAGTTGAGGAAGTGGAGGAAGTTGAGGAAGTGGACGAAGTTGATGAATTTGACGCAGTGGACGAATTGGACAAAGTGGACGAAGTCGACGAAGTGGAGGAAGTGGAGGAAGTGAAAGAAGCTAACGAGGTGAACGAAATTGGCAAAGTGGACGAACTGGACGAAAATGACGAAGTGAACGAAGTGGACGAAGAGGACGAAGTGCAGGAAGTGGAGGAAGTGGAGGAAGTGGAGGAACTGGAGAAGTGGAGGAAGTGGAGGAAGTGGAGGAAGTGGAGGAAGTGGAGGAAGTGGGAAGTGGAGGAAGTGGACGAAGTTGACAAAGTGGACGAAGTTGAAGAAGTGGACGAAGTTTGACGAAGTGGACAAAGTGGACGAGGTGGACGAAGTTGAAGAAGTGGACGAAGTGGACGGATTGGACGACGTTGACGAAGTGGACGAAATGAACGAAGAGGACGAAGTGGAGGAAGTGGAGGAAATGGACGAAGTGGAAGAAGTGGACATAGTGGATGAAGTGGACGAAGTTGACGAAGTCAAGTAAGTGGCAGAAGTGGACGAAGTGGACGAAGTGGACGAAGTGGACGAAGTGGAGGAAGTGGAGGATGTGGAGGAAGTGGAGGAAGTGGAGGAAGTGGACGAAGAGGACGAAGTGGACGAGTGGACGAGTGGACGAAGTGGACGAAGTGGAGGAAGTGGATGAAGTGGAAAAAGTGGACGAAGTGGAGGAAGTGGACGAAGTTGACGAAGTGGACGAATTTCGACGAAGTGGACGTAGTGGACCATGTGGACGAAGTTGACGAAGTGGAGTAAGTGGACGAAGTTGACGAAGTTGACATAGTGGACGAATTGGACGAAGAGGACGAGTTGGAGGAAGTGGAGGAAGTGGAAGAACTGGAAGAAGAAGTGGACGAAGTGCACAAAATAGAGAAGTGGAGGAAGTTGACGAAGTTAGAGGAAGTTGACGAAGTGGACGAAAATGACGAAGTGGGCGAAGTTGGCGAAGTGGAGGAAGTGCAATGGAGGAAGTGGAGGAAGCGGAGGAACTGGAGGAAATGGACAAAATGGGCGAAGAGGATTAAGTGGAGGAAGTGGACGAAGTAGACGAAGTGGAGGAAGTGGAGGAATTGGAGGAAGTGGACAAGTGACGAAGGGGACGAAGTGGAGGAAGTGGACGAAGTGAACGAAGCGGTCGAAGTGGACGAAGTTGACGAAGTGGACAAAGTGGACGAAGTGGAAGAAGTTGACGAAGCGGACGAAGCATGACGAAGTGGACGAAGTGGAGGAAGTGGAGGAAATGGACGAAGTGGACGTAGTAGACGAAGTACAGGAAGTGGAGAAAGTGGACAAAATGGACGAAGAGGATGAAGTCGACGAAGTGGAGGAAGTGGACGAAGTGGACGAAATGGACGAAGAGGACGAAGTGGAGGAAGTGGAGGAAGTGAACGAAGTGGAGGAAGTGGACGAAGTTGACGAATTTGACGTAGTGGACGAATTGGACAAAGTGGACGAAGTCGAGGAAGTGGAGGAAATGGATGAAGTCAACGAAGTTGACGAGGTGGACGAAATTGGCAAAGTGGACGAATTGGACGAAGGGGACGAGGACGACGAAGTGGACGAAGCGGAGGAAGTGGACGAAGTCGAGGAAGTGGATGGAGGTGGAATAAGTGGACAAATTTGACGAAATGGACGAAGTGGACGAAGTTGACGAAGTGGACGAATTTGAGACGAAGTGGACGAGGTGGGCGAAGTTGACGAAGTGGACGGACTGGACGAAGTTGACGAAGTGGACGAAATGAACGAAGAGGACGAAGTGGAGGAAGTGGAGGAAAAGGACGAAGTGGACGAAGTTGACGAAGTGACGAAGTGGACGAAGTGGACGAAGTGGAGCGATGTGGAGGAAGTGGAGGATGTGGAGGAAGTGGACGAATTAGACGAAGAGGATGAAGTGGAGGAACTGGATGAAATGGAGGAAGTGGAGCAAGTGGAGCAAGTGGAGTAAGTGGCCGAATTGGACAAAGTTGACGAAGTGGACGAAGTTGGAATAGTGGACGAAGTGGATGAAGTTGACGAAGCGGACGAAGTTCATGAAGTGGACGAAGTGGAGGAAGAGGACGAAGTGGAGAAGTGGAGAAGTGGAGAAGTGGACGAAGTGGAGGAAGTGAAAAAAGTGGAGGAAGTGGAGGAAGTGGGAAGTGGAGGAAGTGGAGGAAGTGGAAGAAGTGGAGGAAGTTGACCAAGTGGAGGAAGTGGACGAAGATGAGGAAGTAGACGAAGTGGACGAAGTGGACGAAGTGGACGAAGTTGATGAAGTGGACGAAGATCACGAAGTTCACAAAGTGGAGTAAGTGGAGGAAGTGGACGAAGTTGAAGAAGTGGAGGAAGTAGAGGAAGTAGAGGAAGTGGAGGAAATGGACAAAATGGACGAAGGGGATGAAGTGGAGGAAGTGGAGGAAGTGCACGAAGTTTACGAAGTGGAGCAAGAAGTGGAGGAAGTGGACGTAATGGACGAAGTGGACGAACTGGATGAAGAGGATGAAGTGGAGGAAGTGGAGGAAGTTGACGAAGTTGAGGAAGTGGAGGGAGTGGAGGAAGTGGAGGAAGTGGAGAAGGGAGAATGGACGAAGAGGAGGAAGTTGAGGAAGTGGAGGAAGTGGAGGAAGTGGACGAAGTTGACGAAGTGGACGAAGTTGACGAAGTGGACGAAGTACGAAGTGGACGAAGTGGACGAAGTGAGTAAGTGAGGAAGTGGACGAAGTTGACGAAGTGGAAGTGACGAAGTTGACGAATTTGACGTAGTGGAGAGTGGACGAAGAGGACGACGTGGAGGAAGTGGAGGAAGTGGAAGAAGTGGAAGAAGTGGAAGACGGAAGTGGACGAAGTGACGGAAGTGGAGGAAGTTGACGAAGTGGACGAAAATGACGAAGTGGACGAAGTTGACGAACTGGAGTAAGTGGACGAAGTTAGCGAAATGGAGGAAGTGGAGGAAGTGGCAGGACAAGGAGAAGTGGAGGAAGTGGACGAATGAAAGTGGACGAAGTAGACGAAGTGGACGAAGTGGAGGAAGTGGACGAAGTTGACGAAGTGGAGGAAGTGGACGAAGTGGACGAAGTGGAGGAAGTGGACGAAGTTGACGAAGTGGACGAATTGACGAAGTCGACGAAGTGGACGAAGAGGACGAAGTGGACGAAGTGGAGGAAGTGGACGAAGTGGAGGAAGTGGACGAAGTGGACGAAGTGGACGAAGTTACGGAAGTGGAGGAAGTTGACGAAGTGGACGAAAGTGACGAAGTGGACGAAGTTGACGACTGAGAAGTGGACGAAGTGAACGAAGAGGACGAAGTGGAGGAAGTGGAGGAAGTGGACAAAGTGGACGAAGTGGACGAAGTGGACGAAGTGGACGAAGTGGACGAAGTGGACGAAGTTGACGAAGTGGACGAAGTGAACGAAGTGGACGAAGTGGACGAAGTGGACGAAGTGGAGGAAGTGGAGGAAGTGGACGAAGTTGAGAAGTGGAGGAAGTGGACGAAGTGGACGAAGTTGACGAATTGACGAGTGGACGAAGTGGACGAAGGGACGACGTGGAGGAAGTGGAGGAAGTGGACGAAGTGGACGAAGTGGACGAAGTGGACGAAGATGGACGAAGTAGGAAGTGGAGGAAGTGGACGAAGTGGAGGAAGTTGACGAAGTTAGAGGAAGTTGACGAAGTGGACGAAATGACGAAGTGGACGAAGTGACGAATGGAGGAAGTGGACGAAGTACGAAGGGAAGTGGAGGAAGTGGAGGAAGTGGACAAAATGGACGAAGAGGATGAAGTGGAGGAAGTGGACGAAGTGGACGAAGTGGAGGAAGTGGACGAAGTGGACGAAGTGGAGGAAGTGGACGAAGTGGACGAAGTGGAGGAAGTGGACGAAGTTACGAAGTGGACGAAGTGACGAAGTGGACGAAGTGGACGAAGTGACGAAGTGGACGAAGTGGACGAAGTGGAGGAAGTGGACGAAGTTGACGAAGTGGACGAAGTGGACGAAGTGGACGAAGTTGACGAAGTGGACGAAGTGGACGAAGTGGACGAAGTGGAGGAAGTGGAGGAAGTGGACGAGTGGACGAAGTTGACGAAGTGGACGAATTGGACGAAGTGGAGGAAGTGGACGAAGTTGACGAAGTGGAGAAGTGGAAGAAGTGGACGAAGTTGACGAAGTGGAGGAAGTGGAGGAAGTGGAGGAAGTGAGGAAGTGGAGGAAGTTGACGAAGTGGACGAAGTGGACGAAGTGGACGAAGTGGACGAAGTGGAGGAAGTGGAGGAAGTGGATGAAGTGGAAGAAGTGGAGGAAGTGGAGGAAGTGGACGAAGTGGACGAAGTGGACGAAGTTGACGAAGTGGACGAAGTGACGAAGTGGACGAAGTGGACGAAGTTGACGAAGTGGACGAAGTGGACGAAGTGGACGAAGTGGAGGAAGTGGACGAAGTTGACGAAGTTGACGAAGTGGACGAAGTGGACGAAGAGGACGAGTTGGAGAAAGTGGAGGAAGTGGAGGAAGTTGACGAAGTAGAGGAAGTTGACGAAGTGGACGAAGTGACGAAGTGGACGAAGTTGACGAAGTGGAGGAAGTGGAGGAAGTGGACAAATGGAGGAAGTGGAGGAAGTGGAGGAAGTGGAGGAAGTGGAGGAAATGGCAAAATGGACGAAGAGGATGAAGTGGAGGAAGTGGAGGAAGTGGAGGAAGTGGACGAAGTAGACGAAGTGGAGGAAGTGGACGAAGTGGAGAAAGTGGAGAAAGTGGACGAAGTGGACGAAGTGGAGGAAGTGGAGGAAGTGGACGAAGTGACGAAGTGGAGGAAGTGGAGGACGTTGACGAAGTGGAGGAAGTGGACGAAGTGGACGAAGTGGACGAAGTGGACGAAGTGGAGGAAGTGGACGAAGTTGACGAAGTTGACGAAGTGGACGAAGTGGACGAAGTGGACGAAGTGGAGGAAGTGGAGGAAGTGGAGGAAGTTGACGAAGTTAGAGGAAGTTGACGAAGTGGACGAAAGTGACGAAGTGGACGAAGTGGACGAAATGGAGGAAGTGGAGGAAGTGGAGGAAATGGACGAAATGGACGAAGAGGAGAAGTGGAGGAAGTGGAGGAAGTGGACGAAGTGGACGAAGTGGAGGAAGTGGAGGAAGTGGACGAAGTGGACGAAGGGACGAAGTGGAGGAAGTGGACGAAGTGGACGAAGTTGACGAAGTTGACGAAGTGGACGAACTGGACGAAGTGGACGAAGTTGACGAAGTGACGAAGTGGACGAAGTGGACGAAGTGACGAAGTGGACGAAGTGGAGGAAGTGGACTAAGTTGACGAAGTGGACGAAGTGGACGAAGTGGACGAAGTGGACGAAGTGGACGAAGTTGACGAAGTGGACGAAGTGGACGAAGTGAAGAAGTGGACGAAGTGACGAAGTGGACGAAGTGGAGGACGTGGACGAAGTGGAGGAAGTGGACGAAGTGGACGAAGTTGACGAAGTGGACGAAGTGGATGAAGTGGACGAAGTGGAGGAAGTGGACGAAGTTGACGAAGTTGACGAAGTGGACGAATTGGACGAAGTGGACGAAGTGGAGGAAGTGGAGGAAGTGGAGGAAGTGGACGAAGTTGAGGAAGTTGACGAAGTGGACGAAAGTGACGAAGTGGACGAAGTTGGACGAAGTGGAGGAAGTTGAGGAAGTGGACGAAGTGGAGGAAGTGGAGGAAGTGGAGGAAGTGGAGGAAGTGGACGAAGTGGACGAAGTGGATGAAGTGGAAGAAGTGGACGAAGTGGACGAAGTGGACGAAGTGGAGGAAGTGAGGAAGTGGAGAAGTGGAAGAAGTGGAGGAAGTGGACGAAGTGGACGAAGTTGACGAAGTGGAGGAAGTGGACGAAGTTGACGAAGTGGACGAAGTGGATGAAGTGACGAAGTGGACGAAGTGGAGGAAGTGGACGAAGTTGACGAAGTAGACGAAGTGGACGAAGTGGACGAAGTTGATGAAGTGGGCGAAGTGGACGAAGTTGACGAAGTGGAGGAAGTGGACGAAGTTGACGAAGTGGAGGAAGTGGAGAAGTGGACGAAATGGACGAAGAGGAGGAAGTGGAGGAAGTGGAGGAAGTGGAGGAAGTGGAGGAAGTTGACGAAGTGGAGGAAGTGGCGAAGTGAGGAAGTGGAGGAAGTGGACGAAGTTGACGAAGTTAACGAAGTTGACGAAGTGGAGAAAGTGGAGGAAGTGGACGAAGTGGACGAAGTGGACGAAGTGGACGAAGTGGACGAAGTGGACGAAGTGGACGAAGTGGAGGAAGTGGACGAAGTGGAGGAAGTGGACGAAGTGGAGGAAGTGGACGAAGTGGACGAAGTGGAGGAAGTGGACGAAGTGGAGGAAGTGGACGAAGTTGACGAAGTTGACGAAGTGGACGAAGTGGACAAAATGGACGAAGTCGACGAAGTGAAGGAAGTGGACGAAGTGGTGGAGGTGGAGGAAGTGGATGAAGTTGACGAAATGGACGGAGTGGACGAAGTTGACGAAGTGGACGAAGTGGACGAAGTTGACGAAGTGGACGAAATTGACGAAGTGGAAGAGGTGGGCGAAGTTGACGAAGTGGACGAAGTGGACGGACTAGACGAAGTTGACGGAATGGACGAAATGAACGAAGAGGACGAAGTGGAGGAAGTGGAGGAAAGGACGAAGTGGACGAACTGGACGTAGTGGACGAAGTTGACGAAGTGGAGGATCTAGAGGAAGTGCACGAAGTGGACGAAGTGGACGAAGGGGAGGAAGTGGACGAAGTTGACGAAGTTGACGAAGTGGACGAAGTTGACGAAGCGGACGAAGTTAACGAAGTGGACAAATTTAACGAAGTTAACGAAGTGGACGAAGTGGAGGAAGTGGTGGAAATGGACAAAGTTGACGAAGTGGACGAAGTGGACGAAGTGGACGAAGTTGACGAAGTGGAGTAAGTGGAGGAAGTGGAAAAAGTGGAGGAAGTTGACGAAGTTGAGGAAGTGGAGCAAGTGGAAAATGTGGACGAAGAGGATGAAGTGGACGAAGTGGAGGAAGTGGAGGAACTGCACGAAGTTGACGAAGTGGAGGAAGTTGACGAAATGGACGAAGTAGAGGAAGTGGATGAAGTTCACGAGGTGGACGAAATTGACAAAGTGGACGAACTGGACGAAAATGACGAAGTGGACGAAGTGACGAGGAGGACGAAGTGGAGGAAGTGGACGAAGTGGAGGAAGTGGACGAAGTTGACGAAGTTGACGAAGTGGACGAAGTGGACGGATTGAACGACGTTGACGAAGTGGACGAATGAACGAAGAGGACGAAGTGTAGGAAATGGAGGAAATGGACGAGGTGGACGAAGTTGACGAAGTGACGAAGTGGACGAAGTGGATGAAGTGGACGAAGTTGACGAAGTGGAGTAAGTGGAAGAAGTGGACGAAGTGTACGAATGGAGGAAGTGGAGGATGTGGAGGAAGTAGAGGAAGTGGAGGAAGTGGAGGAAGTGGATGAAGTGGAAGAAGTGGAGGAAGTGGACGAAGTTGACGAAGTGGACGAAGTTCGACGAAGTGGACGAAGTTGACGAAGTGGACGATGTGGACGAAGTTGACGAAGTGGACGAGGTGGACGAAGTGGAGGAAGTGGACGAAGTTGACGTAGTGGACGAATTGGACGAAGAGGACGAGTTGGAGGAAATGGAGGAAGTGGAGGAAGTTGACGAAGTAGAGGAAGTTGACGAAGTGGAGGAAGTGGAGGAAGTAGAGGAAGTGGAGGAAGTGGAGGAAATGGACAAAATGGACGAAGAGGATGAAGTGGAGGAAGTGGAGGAAGTGGACGAAGTAGACGAAGTGGAGGAAGTGGAGGAAGTGGAGGAAGTGGAGAAGTGGACGAAGTGGAGGAGGTGGAGGAAGTGGACAAAGTGGACGAAGTGGACGAAGTGGACGAAGTGGACGAAGTTGACGAAGTGGAGGAAGTGGACGAAGTGGAGGAAGTGGATGAAGTGGACGAAGTGGATGAAGTGGAGGAAGTGGACGAAGTGGACGAAGTTGACGAAGTGGACGAAGTGGACGAGGTGGACGAATTGGGGGAAGTGGACGAAGTTGACGAAGTTGACGTAGTGGACGAATTGGACGAAGAGCACGAGTTGGAGGAAGTGGAGGAAGTTGACGAAGTTAGAGGAAGTTGAAGAAGTGGGCGAAATGACAAAGTGGACGAAGTTGGCGAAATGGAGGAAGTGGAGGAAGTGGACGAAATGGAGGAAGTGGAGGAAGTGGAGGAAGTGGAGGAAATAGACGAAATGGACGAAGAGGATGAAGTGGAGTAAGTGGAGGAAGTGGAGGAAGTAGACGAAGTGGAGGAAGTAGAGGAAGTGGACGAAGTGGACAAAGGGGACGAAGTGGAGGAAGTGCACGAAGTGGAGGAAGTTGACGAAGTTGACGAAGTGGACGAAGTGGACGAAGCTGCCGAAGTGGAGGAAGTGGAGGAAGTTGAGGAAGTAGACGAAGTTGACGAAGTGGACAAAGTTGATGAAGTGGGCGGAGTTCACGAAGTTGACGAAGTGGAGTAAGTGGACGAAGTGGACGAAGTTGACGAAGTGGAGTAAGTGGAGAAAGTGGACAAAGTGGACGAAGTGGACGAAGTGGAGGAAGTGGAGGAAGTGGAGGAAGTGCAGGAAGTTGACGAAGTGGAGGAAGTGGCGGAAGTGAAGGAAGTGGAGGAAGTGGACGAATTTGGACGAAGTGGACGAACTGGACGAAGTGGACGAAGTGGACGAAGTGGAAGAACTGGACGAACTGGACGAAGTGGACGAAGTGGAGGAAGTGGAGGAAGTTGACGAAGTGGAGGAAGTGGAGGAAGTGGAGGATGTGGACGAAGTGGATGAAGTGGAGGAAGTGGACGAAATGGACGAAGAGGACGAAGTGGAGGAAGTGGAGGAAGTGGACGAAATGGACGAAGTGGACGAACTGGACGAACTGGACGACGAGGTCGAAGTGGAGGAAGTGGGCGAAGTGGACGAAGTGGAGGAAATGGACGAATGGACGAAGTGGAGGAAGTGGACGAAGTAGAGGAAGTGGACGAAGTGTACGAATTGACGTAGTGGACGAATTGGAGAAAATGGACGGAGTGGACGAAGTTGACGAATTTGACGAAGTGGACGAAATTGACGAAGTGGAACAGGTGGGCGAAGTTGACGAAGTGGACGAAGTGGACGGACTAGACGAAGTTGACGGAATGGACGAAATGAACGAAGAGGACGAAGTGGAGGAAGTGGAGGAAAAGGACGAAGTGGACGAACTGGACGTTGTGGACGAAGTTGACGAAGTGGAGGATCTGGAGGAAGTGCACGAAGTGCACGAAGTGCACGAAGTGGACGAAGGGGAGGAAGTGGACGAAGTTGACGAAGTTGACGAAGTGGACGAAGTTGACGAAGCGGACGAAGTTAACGAAGTGGACGAATTAACGACGTTAACGAAGTGGACGAAGTGGAGGAAGTGGTGGAAGTGGACGAAGTGGAGGAAGTGGTGGAAGTGGACAAAGTTGACGAAGTGGACGAAGTGGACGAAGTGGACGAAGTTGACGAAGTGGAGTAAGTGGAGGAAGTCGAAGAAGTGGAGGAAGTTGACGAAGTTGAGGAAGTGGAGCAAGTGGAAAAGTGGACGAAGAGGATGAAGTGGACGAAGTGGAGGAAGTGGAGGAACTGCACGAAGTTGACGAAGTGGAGGAAGTGGAGGAAGTGGTGGAAGTGGAGGAAGTGGAGGAACTGCACGAAGTTGACGAAGTGGAGGAAGTTGACGAAATGGACGAAGTAGAGGAAGTGGATGAAGTTCACGAGGTGGACGAAATGACAAAGTGGACGAACTGGACGAAAATGACGAAGTGGACGAAGTTGACGAGGAGTACGAAGTGGAGGAAGTGGACGAAGTGGAGGAAGTTGACGAAGTTGACGAAGTTGACGAAGTGGACGAAGTGACGAAGTGGACGAAGTGGACGGATTGAACGACGTTGACGAAGTGGACGAATGAACGAAGAGGACGAAGTGTAGGAAATGGAGGAAATGGACGAGGTGGACGAAGTTGACGAAGTGATCGAAGTGGACGTAGTGGATGAAGTGGACGAAGTTGACGAAGTGGAGTCAGTGGAAGAAGTGGACGAAGTTTACGACGTGGAGGAAGTGGAGGATGTGGAGGAAGTAGAGGAAGTGGAGGAAGTGGAGGAAGTGGATGAACTGGAAAAAGTGGAGGAAGTGGACGAAGTTGACGAAGTGGACGAATTTCGACGAAGTGGACGAAGTTGACGAAGTGGACGATGTGGACGAAGTTGACGAAGTGGACGAGGTGGACGAAGTGGGGGAAGTGGACGAAGTTGACGTAGTGGACGAAGTGGACGAAGAGGACGAGTGGAGGAAATGGAGGAAGTGGAGGAAGTTGACGAAGTAGAGGAAGTTGACGAAGTGGAGGAAGTGGAGGAAGTAGAGGAAGTGGAGGAAGTGGAGGAAATGGACAAAATGGACGAAGAGGATGAAGTGGAGGAAGTGGAGGAAGTGGACGAAGTAGACGAAGTGGAGGAAGTGGAGGAAGTGGAGGAAGTGGACGAAGGGGACGAAGTGGACGAAGTGGACGAAGTGGAGGAAGTTGACGAAGTGGAGGAAGTGGACGAAGTGGAGGAAGTGGACGAAGTGGATGAAGTGGAGGAAGTGGACGAAATGGACGAAGAGGACGAAGTGGAGGAAGTGGAGGAAGTGGAGGAAGTCGAGGAAGTGGTCGAAGTTTACGAATTTGACGTAGTGGACGAATTGGACAAAGTGGACGAAGTCGACGAAGTCGAGGAAGTGGACGAAGTGGTGGAGGTGGAGGAAGTGGATTAATTTGACGAAATGGACGAAGTGGACGAATTTGACGAAGTGGACGAAATTGACGAAGTGGAAGAGGTGGGCGAAGTTGACGAAGTGGACGGACTGGACGAAGTTGACGAAGTGGACGAAATGAACGAAGAGGACGAAGTGGAGGAAGTGAGGAAAAGGACGAAGTGGTCGAACTGGACGTAGTGGATGAAGTTGACGAAGTGGAGGAAGTGGAGTATATGGAGGAAGTGGACGAAGTGGACGAAATGGACGAAGTGGAGGAAGTGGACGAAGTTGACGAAGTTGACGAAGTGGACGAAGTTGACGAAGTTGACAAAGTGGCGAAGTTAACGAAGTGGACAAATTTAACGAAGCTAACGAAGTGGAGGAAGTGGACGAAGTGGAGGAAGTGGTGGAAGTGGACGAAGTGGAGGAAGTGGTGGAAATGGACGAAGTTGACGAAGTTGACGAAGTGGACGAAGTGGACGAAGTTAACGAAGTGGACGAATTTAACGAAGTTAACGAAGTGGAGGAAGTGGACGAAGTGGTGGAAGTGGACGAAGTTGACGAAGTGGACGAAGTGGACGAAGTGGACGAATTGGACGAAGTGGACGAAATTGACGAAGTGGAAGAGGTGGGCGAAGTTGACGAAGTGGACGAAGTGGACGGACTGGACGAAGTTGACGAAGTGGACGAAATGAACGAAGAGGACGAAGTGGAGGAAGTGGAGGAAAGGACGAACTGGACGAACTGGACGTAGTGGACGAAGTTGACGAAGTGGAGGAATTGGAGGATCTGGAGGAAGTGGACGAAGTGGAGGAAGTGGAGGAAGTGGACGAAGTGGACGAAGTGGAGGAAATGGACGAAATGGACGAAGTGGAGGAAGTGGACGAAGTAGAGGAAGTGGACGAAGTTTACGAATTGACGTAGTGGACGAATTGGACAAAATGGACGAAGTCGACGAAGTCGAGGAAGTGGACGAAGTGGTGGAGGTGGAGGAAGTGGATTAATTTGACGAAATGGACGGAGTGGACGAAGTTGACGAAGTGGACGAATTTGACGAAGTGGACGAAATTGACGAAGTGGAAGAGGTGGGCGAAGTTGACGAAGTGGACGAAGTGGACGGACTGGACGAAGTTGACGAAGTGGACGAAATGAACGAAGAGGACGAAGTGGAGGAAGTGGAGGAAAGGACGAACTGGACGAACTGGACGTAGTGGACGAAGTTGACGAAGTGGAGGAAGTGGAGGATCTGGAGGAAGTGGACGAAGTGGACGAAATGGACGAAGTGGAGGAAGTGGAGGAAGTGGACGAAGTTGACGAAGTTGACGAAGTGGACGAAGTGGACGAAGTTGATGAAGTGGACGAAGTTGACGAAGTTGACAAAGTGGCGAAGTTAACGAAGTGGACGAATGTAACGAAGTTAACGAAGTGGAGGAAGTGGTGGAAGTGGACGAAGTGGAGGAAGTGGTGGAAATGGACGAAGTTGACGAAGTTGACGAAGTGGACGAAGTGGACGAAGTTGACGAAGTGGAGTAAGTGAAGGAAGTGGACAAAGTGGAGTAAGTTGACGAAGTGGAGGAAGTGGAGCAAGTGGAAAATGTGGACGAAGAGGATGAAGTGGAGGAAGTGGAGGAAGTGGAGGAACTGCACGAAGTGACGAAGTGGAGGAAGTGGAGGACGTGGACGAAGAGGAGGAAGTGGACGAAGTTGATGAAGTAGAGGAAGTGGAGGAAGTGGAGGAAATGGTGGTAGTGGAGGAAGTGGACGAAGTTGACGAAGTGAAGGAAGTGGACGAAATGGACGAAGTAGAGGAAGTGGATGAAGTTCACGAGGTGGACGAAATTGACAAAGTGGACGAACTGGACGAAATGACGAAGTGGACGAAGTGGACGAGGAGGACGAAGTGGAGGAAGTGGAGGAAGTGGAGGAAGTGGACGAAGTTGACGAAGTGGACGAAGTTGACGAAGTAGACGAAGTTGACGAAGTGGACGAAGTGGACGGATTGAACGACGTTGACGAAGTGGACGAATGAACGAAGAGGACGAAGTGGAGGAAATGGAGGAAATGGACGAGGTGGACGATGTTGACGAAGTGGTCGAAGTGGACGTATTGGATGAAGTGGACGAAGTTGACGAAGTGGAGTAAGTGGAAGAAGTGGACGAAGTTTACGACGTGGAGGAAGTGGAGGAAGTAGAGGAAGTGGAGGAAGTTGACGAAGAGGACGAAGTGGACACAGTTGACGAGGTGAACGAAATGAAGGAAGTGGAGGAAGTGGATGATGTGGAAAAAGTGGAGGAAGTGGACGAAGTTGACGAAGTGGACGAATTTCAACGAAGTGGACGAAGTTGACGAAGTGGACGATGTGCACGAAGTTGACGAAGTGGACGATGTGGACGACGTGGACGAAGTGGGGGAAGTGGACGAAGTTCACGAAGTTCACGTAGTGGACGAAGTAGAGGAAGTGGAGGAAGTGGAGGAAATGGACAAAATGGACGAAGAGGATGAAGTGGAGGAAGTGGAGGAAGTGGACGAAGGGGACGGAGTGGAGGAGGTGGAGGAAGTTGACGAAGTTTACGAAGTTGACGAAGTTGACGAAGTTGACGAAGTGGACGAAGTGGAGGAAGTGAATTAAGTGGACGAAGTGAATGAAGTGGAGGAAGTGGAGGACGTGGACGAAGTGGTGGAAGTGGACGAAGTGGACGAAGTGGACGAATTTGACGAAGTGGACGAAATGGACGAGGTGGACGAAGTGGGGGAAGTGGACGAAGTTGACGTAGTGGACAAATTGGACGACGAGGACGAGTTGGAGGAAGTGGAGGAAGTTGACGAAGTTAGAGGAAGTTGAAGAAGTGGACGAAAATGACAAAGTGGACGAAGTTGGCGAAATGGAGGAAGTGGACGAAATGGAGGAAGTGGAGGAAGTGGAGGAAATAGACAAAATGGACGAAGAGGATGAAGTGGAGGAAGTGGAGGAAGTGGAGGAAGTAGACGAAGTAGACGAAGTGGAGGAAGTAGAGGAAGTGGACGATGTGGACGAAGGGGACGAAGTGGAGAAAGTGGACGAAGTGGACGAAGTTGACGAAGTGGACGAACTAGACGAAGTGGAGGAAGTTGACGAAGTTGACGAAGTGGACAAAGTGGACGAAGCTGACGAAGTGGACGAAGTGGAGGAAGTGGACGAAGTTGACGAAGTAGACGAAGTTGACAAAGTGGACGAACTTGATGAAGTGGGCGAAGTTCATGAAGTTGACGAAGTGGAGTAAGTGGACGAAGTGGACGTAGTTGACGAAGTGGAGGAAGTGGAGAAAGTGGACAAAATGGACGAAGAGGATGAAGTGGACGAAGTTCACGAAGTGGGGAAGTGGACAATGACAAAGTGGACGAAGTTGTTGAAATGGAGGAAATGCAGGAAGTTGACGAAGTGGAGGAAGTGGCGGAAGTGAAGGAAGTGGAGGAAGTGGACGAAGTTGACGAAGTTAACGAATTTGACGTAGTGGAGAAAGTGGAGAAAGTGGACAAAATGGACGAAGTGGACGAAGTGGATGAACTGGACGAACCGGAAGAACTGGACGAAGAGGACGAAGTGGAGGAAGTTGACGAAGTGGAGGAAGTGGACGAAGTGGAGGAAGTGGACGAAATGGACGAAGAGGACGAAGTGGAGGAAGTGGAGGAAGTGGAGGAAGTGGACGAAGTTTACGAATTTGACGTAGTGTACGAATTGGACGAAGTCGACTAAGTCGTGGAAGTGGACGAAGTGGTGGAGGTGGAGGAAGTGGATTAATTTGACGAAATGGACGAAGTGGACGAATTTGACGAAGTGGACGAAATTACGAAGTGGAAGCGGTGGGCGAAGTTGACGAAGTGGACGAAGTGGACGGACTGGACGAAGTTGACGTAGTGGACGAAATGAACGAAGAGGACGAAGTGGAGGAAGTGGAGGAAAAGGACGAAGTGGACGAACTAGACGTAGTGGACGAAGTTGACGAAGTGGAGGAAGTCGAGGATCTGGAGGAAGTGGACGAAGTGGACGAAATGGACGAAGTGGAGGAAGTGGACGAAGTGGATGAAGTGGACGAAGTTGACGAAGTGGACGAAGTGGACAAAGTGGATGAAGTTCACGAAGTTGACGAAGTGGAATAAGCAGAGGAAGTGGACGAAGTGGACGAAGTTGACGAAGTGGAGGAACTGGACGAAGTAGAGGAAGTGGAGGAAGTGGACGAAGTTGATGAAGTTGATGAAGTGGACGAAGTTGATGAAGTGGACGAAGTTGAGGAAGTGGAGGAAGTTGAGGAAGTGGACGAAGTGGACGAAGTTGACGAAGTTGACGAAGTTGACGTAGTGGACGAATTGGACGAAGTGGACGAAGTGGAGGAAGTGGAGGAAGTGGACGAAATGGACGAAGTGGAGGAAGTGGAGGAAGTGGACGAAGTTGACGAAGTGGACGAAGTGGACGAAGTTGACGAAGTTGACGAAGATGACGAAGTGGACGAAGTTAACGAAGTGGACGAAGTTAACGAAGTGGACGAAGTTAACGAAGTTAACGAAGTGGAGGAAGTGGAGGAAGTGGAGGAAGTGGAGGAAGTGGACGAAGTGGAGGAAGTGGTGGAAGTGGACGAAGTGATGAAGTGGACGAAGTTGACGAAGTTGACGAAGTGGACGAAGTTGACGAAGTTGACAAAGTGGAGAAGTGGAGGAAGTGGACGAAGTGGAGGAAGTGGAGGAAGTGGACGAAGTGGAGGAAGTGGAGAAGTGGACGAAGAGGATGACGTGGACGAAGTGGAGGAAGTGGAGGAAGTGGAGGACTTGCACGAAGTTGACAAAGTGGAGGAAGTGGAGGAAGTGGAGGAAGTGGAGGAAGTGGACGAAGTGGAGGAAGTGGAGGAAGTGGAGGAAGTGGAGGAAGTGAAGGAAGTGGAGAGAAGTGGAGGAAGTGGAGGAAGTGGAGGAAGTGGAAGAAGTGGAGGAAGGTGAGGAAGTGGAGGAAGTGGAGGAAGTGGAGGAAGTGGACGAAGTTGACGAAGTGGACGAAGTGGACGAAGTGGACGAAGTGGACGAAGTGGACGAAATGGACGAAGAGGATGAAGTGAGGAAGTGGACGAACTGGACGAAGTGGACGAAGAGGATTAGGTGGACGAAGTGGAGTAAGTGGAGGAAGTGGACGAAGTTGATGAAGTAGAGGAAGTGGAGGAAGTGGAGGAAGTGGTGGAAGTGGAGGAAGTGGAGGAAGAGGACGAAGTTGACGAAGTGGAGGAAGTGGACGAAGTGGAGGAAGTGGAGGAAGTGGACGAAGTTGATGAAGTGGACAAAGTTGACGAAGTTGACAAAGTGGAGTAAGTGGAGGAAGTGGACGAAGTGGAGGAAGTTGACGAAGTGGAGGAAGTGGAGGAAGTGGACGAAATGGAGGAAGTGGAAAAGTGGACGAAGAGGATGAAGTGACGAAGTGGAGGAAGTGGAGGAAGTGGAGGAACTGCACGAAGTTGACGAAGGGGAGGAAGTGGAGGAAGTGGACGAAGAGGAGGAAGTGGAGGAAGTGAAGGAAGTGGAAAAGAAGTGGAGGAAGTGAAGGAAGTGGAGGAAGTGGAAGAAGTGGAGGAAGTGGAGGAAGTGGAGGAAGTGGAGGAAGTGGACGAAGTGGAGGAAGTGGAGGAAGTGGACAAAGTTGACGAAGTGGACGAAGTGGACGAAGTGGACAAAATGGACGAAGAGGATGAAGTGGATGAACTGGACCAAATGGACGAAGATGATTAGGTGGACGAAGTGGAGTAAGTGGAGGAAGTGGACGAAGTTGATGAAGTAGAGGAAGTGGAGGAAGTGGAGGAAGTGGTGGAAGTGGAGGAAGTGGACGAAGTGGACGAAGTTGACGAAGTGGAGGAAGAGGAGGAAGTGGAGGAAATGGACAAAGTGGACGAAGTGGACGAAGTGGACGAAGTGGACGAAGTGGAGTAAGTGGAAAGAGTGGAAGAAGTGGACGAAGTTGACGAAGTGGACGAGGTGGGCGAACTTGACGAAGTGGACGAGGTGGACGATGTTGAGGAAGTGGACGAAGTTGACGTAGTGGACGAATTGGGTGAAGAGGATGACGTGGAGGAAGTGGAGGAAGTGGAGGAAGTGGAAGAAGTGGAAGAAGTGGAGAAGAAGTGGACAAAGTAGGGAAGTGGAGGCAGTTGACGAAGATAGAGGAAGTCGACGAAGTTGACGAAAATGAAGAAGTGGACGAAGTGGAGTAAGTGGACGAAGTTCGCGAAATGGAGCAAGTGGAGAAAGTGGACAAAATGGACGAAGAGGATGAAGTGGAGGAAGTGGAGGAAGTGGACGAAGTGGACAAAATGGACGAAGAGGATGAAGTGGACGAAGTGGAGGACGTGGACGAAGTGGAGAA
The DNA here is from genome assembly GCA_027742785.1 of Vigna reflexopilosa. Classification (NCBI taxonomy): domain Eukaryota; kingdom Viridiplantae; phylum Streptophyta; class Magnoliopsida; order Fabales; family Fabaceae; genus Vigna; species Vigna reflexopilosa. The sequence continues at coordinate 22,422,368 of CM050916.1, read as the reverse complement.
AGTCGAGGAAGTGGACGAAATGGACGAACTGGACGAACTGGACGTGCTGGACGAAGTGGAGTAAGTGGAGGAAGTGGAGGAATTGGAAGAAGTGGAGGAACTGGAGGAAGTGAAGGAAGTGGAAGAAGTGGAGGAAGTGAAGGAAGTTGAAGAAGTGGAGGAAGTGGAGGAAGTGGACGAACTGGACGAACTGGACGAAGTTGACAAAATAGACGAAGCGGAGGAAGTGGACGAAGTCGAGGAAGTGGAGGTGGAGGAAGTGGACAAAGTTGACAAAGTGGACAAATTTGACGAAGTGGACGAGGTGGACAAAGTTGACGAAGTGGACGTAGTGGGAGGACTGGACGAAGTTGACGAAGTGGACGAAATGAACGAAGAGGACGAAGTAGAGGAAGTGGTGGAAAAGATCGAAGTGGACGGAGTTGACGAAGTTGACGGAGTGGAGGAAGTAGAGGATGTGGAGGAAGTGGAGGACGTGGACGAATTGGACAAAGAGGACGAAGTAGAGGAACTGGACGAAATGGAGGAAGTGGAGGAAGTGCACGAATTGGACAAAGTTGACGAAGTGGGCGAAGTTGACGTTGTGGACAAAGTGGATGAAGTTGACGAAGTTGACGAAGTGGACGAAGTGGACGAAAATGACGAAGTGGACGAAGAGGACAAAGTGGAGGAAGTTGAGGAAGTGGAGGAAGTAGAGGAAGTGGACGAAGAGGACGAAGTGGACTAAATGGACGAAGTTAACAAAGTTGACGAATTTGACGTAGTGGACGAATCAGATAAAGTGGAAGAAGTCGACGATGTCGAGGAAGTGCAAGAAGTGGATGAAGTGAAGGAAGTTGACGAGGTGGACAAAATTGACAAAGTGGACGAATTGGACGAAAATGACGAAGAGGACGAAGAGGAAGAAGTGGACGAAGTGGAGGAAGTGGACGAAATTGAGGAAGTGGAGGAAGTGGAGGAAGTGGTGGAAGTGGAAGAAGTGGACAAAGTTGACGAAGTAGACGAAGTAGACGAAGTAGACGAAGTGGACGAAGTTGACGAAGTAGACGAAGTGGACGAATTTGACAACGTAAACGAAGCTGACGAAGTTGACAAGGTGGACGAAGTTGACGAAGTGGACGAACTGGACTAACTGTACGAAGTTGACGAAGTGGACGAAATGAACGAAGAGGACGAAGTTGAGGAAGTGGAGGAAATGGACGAAGTTGACGAAATTGACAAAGTGGACGAGGTGCACGTAGTGGATGAAGTGGACGAAGTTGACGAAGTGGAGTAAGTGGAAGAAGTGGATGAAGTTGACGAAGTGGTAGTGCAGGATGTGGAGGAAGTGGACGAAGAGGACGAAGTGGACGTAGTGGACGACGTGGACGAAGTGGAGGAAGTGGACGAAGTTGACGAAGTGGACGAATTTCGACGAAGTGGACGAAGTTCACATAGTGGACGGTGTGGACGAAGTTGACGAAATGGACGAGGTGGACGAAGTGGAGGAAGTGGACGAAGTGGATGAAGTTGACGTAGTGGACGAAGTTGACGAAGTCGAGGAAGTGGAGGAAGTGGATGAAGTCAACGAAGTTGACGAGGTGGACGAAATTGACAAAGTGGACGAATTAGACGAAAAGGACGAAGTGGACGAAGGGGACGAGGAGAACGAAGTGGACGAAGTGGAGGAAGAGGACGAAGTCAAGGAAGTGGAGGAAGTGGACGAAGTGGTGGAGGTGGAGGAAGTGGACGAATTTGACGAAATGGACGAAGTGGACGAAGTTGACGAAGTGGACGAAGTGGACGAATTTATGAAGTGGACGAAGTTGACGAAGTGGATGAGGTGGACGAAGTTGACGAAGTGGACGGACTGGACGAAGTTGACGAAGTGGACGAAGTGAACGAAGAGGACAAAGTGGAGGAAGTGGAGGAAAAGAACGAAGTGGACGAAGTGGACAAAGTGGACGTAGTGGACAAAGTTGACGAAGTGGAGGAAGTGGAGGCAGTGGAGGAAGTGGAGGAAGTGGACCAATTGGACGAAGAGGACGAAGGGGAGGAACTGGACGAAATGGAGGAAGTGGAGGAACTGGAGCAAGTGGAGGAAGTGGCTGAATTGGACAAAGTTGACGAAGTGGACGAAGTTGACGTAGTAGACGAAGTGGGTGAAGTTGACGAAGTGGACGAAGTTCATGAAGTGGACGAAGAGGACGAAGTGGAGGAAGAGGGCGAAGTGGAGGAAGTGGACGAAGTGGAGGAAGAGGAGGAAGTGGACGAAGTGGAGGAAGTGGAGGAAGTGGAGGAAGTGGAGTAAGTGGAAAGAGTGGAAGAAGTGGACGAAGTTGACGAAGTGGACGAGGTGGGCGAACTTGACGAAGTGGACGAGGTGGACGAAGTTGAGAAGTGGACGAAGTTGACGAAGTGGACGAATTGGACGAAGAGGACGACGTGGAGGAAGTGGAGGAAGTGGAAGAAGTGGAAGAAGTGGAGAGAAGTGGACAAAGTAGGGGAAGTGGAGGCAGTTGACGAAGTTGAAGAAGTCGACGAAGTTAAGGAAGTTGACAAAGTGGACGAAGATGAAGAAGTGGACGAAGTGGAGTAAGTGGACGAAGTTGCGAAATGGAGCAAGTGGAGAAGTGGAGCAAGTGGACGAAATGGACGAACTGGACGAACTGGACGAGTGGACGAAGTGGAGTAAGTGGAGTAAGTGGAGGAAGTGGAGGAATTGGAAGAACTGGAGGAAGTGAAGGAAGTGGAAGAAGTGAAGGAAGTGGAGGAAGTTGAAGAAGTGGAGAAAGTGGAGGAAGTGGAGCAAGTGGAGGAAGTGGACGAAGTGGATGACAAATAGACAAAGCGGAGGAAGTGGACGAAGTCGAGGAAGTGGAGGTGGAGGAAGTGGACAAAGTTGACAAAGTGGACAAATTTGACGAAGTGGACGAGGTGGACAAAGTTGACGAAGTGGACGAAGTGGACGGACTGGACGAAGTTAACGAAGTGGACGAAATGAACGAAGAGGACGAAGTGGAGGAAGTGGTGGAAAAGGACGAAGTGGACGGAGTTGACGAAGTTGACGAAGTGGAGGAAGTAGAGGAAGTGGAGGAAGTGGAGGACGTGGACGAATTGGACAAAGAGGACGAAGTGGAGGAACTGGACGAAATGGAGGAAGTAGAGGAAGTGGAGGAAGTGCACGAATTGGACAAAGTTGACGAAGTGGGCGAAGTTGACGTTGTGGACAAAGTGGATGCAGTTGACGAAGTGGACGAAGTGGACGAAAATGACGAAGTGGACGAAGAGGACGAAGTGGACGAAATGGACGAAGTGAACGAAGTTGACGAAGTTGACGTAGTGGACGAATTACATAAAGTGGAAGAAGTCGACGATGTGGAGGAAGTGGAAGAAGTGGATGAAGTGAAGGAAGTTGACGAGGTGGACGAAATTGACAAAGTGGACGAAGTGGACGAAAATGCCGAAGTGGACGAAGAGGAAGAAGTGGACGAAGTGGAGGAAGTGGACGAAATTGAGGAAGTGGAGGAAGTGGTGGAAGTGGAAGAAGTGGACAAAGTTGACGAAGTAGACGAAGTGGACGAAGTTGACGAAGTAGACGAAGTGGACGAAGTTGACAACGTAACGAAGCTGACGAAGTGGACAAGGTGGACGAAGTTGACGAAGTGGACGAACTGGACTAACTGTACGAAGTTGACGAAGTGGACGAAATGAACGAAGAGGACGAAGTTGAGGAAGTGGAGGAAATGGACGAAGTTGACGAAATTGACAAAGTGGACGAGGTGCACGTAGTGGATGAAGTGGACGAAGTTGACGAAGTGGAGTAAGTGGAAGAAGTGGATGAAGTTGACGAAGTGGTAATGCAGGATGTGGAGGAAGTGGAGGAAGTGGACGAAGAGGACGAAGTGGACGTAGTGGACCACGTGGACGAAGTGGAGGAAGTGGACGAAGTTGACGAAGTGGACGAATTTCGACGAAGTGGACGAAGTTCACATAGTGGACGGTGTGGACGAAGTTGACGAAATGGACGAGGTGGACGAAGTGGGGGAAGTGGACGAAGTGGATGAGGTTGACGAAGTTGACGTAGTGGACGAAGTTGACGAAGTTGAGGAAGTGGAGGAAGTGGATGAAGTCAACGAAGTTGACGAGGTGGACGAAATTGACAAAGTGGACGAATTGGACGAAATGACGAAGTGGACGAAGGGGACGAGGAGAACGAAATGGAGGAAGTGGACGAAGTCAAGGAAGTGGAGGAAGTGGACGAAGTGGTGGAGGTGGAGGAAGTGGACGAATTTGACGAAATGGACGAAGTGGACGAAGTTGACGAAGTGGACGAATGTAATGAAGTGGACGAATTTGACGAAGTGGACGAGGTGGACGAAGTTGACGAAGTGGACGAAGTGAACGAAGTGAACGAAGAGGACAAAGTGGAGGAAGTGGAGGAAAAGAACGAAGTGGACGAAGTTGACGAAGTGGACGAAGTGGACGTAGTGGTCGAAGTTGACGAAGTGGAGGAAGTGGAGGATGTGGAAGCAGTGGAGGAAGTGGAGGAAGTGGACCAATTGGACGAAGAGGACGAAGGGGAGGAACTGGACGAAATGGAGGAAGTGGAGGAACTGGAGCAAGTAGAGGAAGTGGCTGAATTGGACAAAGTTGACGAAGTGGACGAAGTTGACGTAGTAGACGAAGTGGGTGAAGTTGACGAAGTGGACGAAGTTCATGAAGTGGACGAAGTGGATGAAAATGACGAAGTGGACGAAGAGGACGAAGTGGAGGAAGAGGGCGAAGTGGAGGAAGAGGAGGAAGTGGACGAAGTGGATGAAGTGGAGGAAGTGGAGGAAGTGGACGAAGTGGACGAAGTTGACGAAGTGGAGGAAGAGGAGGAAGTGGAGGAAGTTGACGAAGTGGACGAGGTGGGCGAACTTGACGAAGTGGACGAGGTGGACGATGTTGAGGAAGTGGACGAAGTTGACGTAGTGGACGAATTGGGCGAAGAGGACGACGTGGAGGAAGTGGAGGAAGTGGAAGAAGTGCAAGAAGTGGAAGAAGAAGTGGACAAAGTAGGGGAAGTGGAGGCAGTTGACGAAGTTAGAGGAAGTCGACGAAGTTAAAGGAAGTTGAAGAAGTGGACGAAAATGAAGAAGTGGACGAAGTGGAGTAAGTGGACGAAGTTCGCGAAATGGAGCAAGTGGAGAAAGTGGAGCAAGTGGACAAAATGGACGAAGAGGATGAAGTGTAGGAAGTGGAGGAAGTGGAGGAAGTGGAGGAAGTGGACGAAGTGGACAAAATGGACGAAGAGGATGAAGTGGACGAAGTGGAGGACGTGGACGAAGTGGAGAAAGTCGAGGAAGTGGAGGAAGTGGACAAAATGGACGAACTGGACGAACTGGACGTGCTGGACGAAGTGGAGTAAGTGGAGTAAGTGGAGGGAGTGGAGGAATTGGAAGAACTGGAGGAAGTGGAGGAAGTGAAGGAAGTGGAAGAAGTGAAGGAAGTGGAGGAAGTTGAAGAAGTGGAGAAAGTGGAGGAAGTGGAGCAAGTGGAGGAAGTGGACGAAGTGGATGACAAATAGACAAAGCGGAGGAAGTGGACGAAGTCGAGGAAGTGGAGGTGGAGGAAGTGGACAAAGTTGACAAAGTGGACAAATTGACGAAGTGGACGAGGTGGACAAAGTTGACGAAGTGGACGAAGTGGACGGACTGGACGAAGTTGACGAAGTGGACGAAATGAACGAAGAGGACGAAGTGGAGGAAGTGGTGGAAAAGGACGAAGTGGACGGAGTTGACGAAGTGGAGGAAGTAGAGGATGTGGAGGAAGTGGAGGACGTGGACGAATTGGACAAAGAGGACGAAGTGGAGGAACTGGACGAAATGGAGGAAGTAGAGGAAGTGGAGGAAGTGCACGAATTGGACAAAGTTGACGAAGTGGGCGAAGTTGACGTTGTGGACAAAGTGGACGAAAATGACGAAGTGGACGAAGAGGACGAAGTGGACGAAATGGACGAAGTTAACGAAGTTGACGAATTTGACGTAGTGGACGAATTAGATAAAGTGGAAGAAGTCGACGATGTGGAGGAAGTGGAAGAAGTGAATGAAGTGAAGGAAGTTGACAAGGTGGACGAAATTGACAAAGTGGACGAATTGGACGAAAATGACGAAGTGGACGAAGAGGAAGAAGTGGACGAAGTGGAGGAAGTGGACGAAATTGAGAAAGTGGAGGAAGTGGAGGAAGTGGAGGAAGTTGAGGAAGTGGTGGAAGTGGAAGAAGTGGACAAAGTTGACCAAGTGGACGAAGTTGACGAAGTAGACGAAGTGGACGAATTTGACAACGTAAACGAAGCTGACGAAGTTGACAAGGTGGACGAAGTTGACGAAGTGGACGAACTGGACTAACTGTACGAAGTTGACGAAGTGGACGAAATGAACGAAGAGGACGAAGTTGAGGAAGTGGAGGAAATGGACGAAGTTGACGAAATTGACAAAGTGGACGAGGTGCACGTAGTGGATGAAGTGGACGAAGTTGACGAAGTGGAGTAAGTGGAACAAGTGGATGAAGTTTACGAAGTGGTAGTGCAGGATGCGGAGGAAGTGGAGGAAGTGGACGAAGAGGACGAAGTGGACGTAGTGGACGACGTGGACGAAGTGGAGGAAGTGGAGGAAGTGGACGAAGTTGACGAAGTGGACGAATTTCGACGAAGTGGACGAAGTTCACATAGTGGACGGTGTGGACGAAGTTGACGAAATGGACGAGGTGGACAAAGTGGGGGAAGTGGACGAAGTGGATGAAGTTGACGTAGTGGATGAAGTTGACGAAGTCGAGGAAGTGGAGGAAGTGGATGAAGTCAACGAAGTTGACGAGGTGGACGAAATTGACAAAGTGGACGAATTGGACGAAAATCACGAAGTGGACGAAGGGGACGAGGAGAACGAAGTGGACAAAGTGGAGGAAGTGGACGAAGTCAAGGAAGTGGAGGAAGTGGATGAATTGGACGAAAATGACGAAGTGGACGAAGAGGAAAAAGTGGACGAAGCGAAGGAAGTGGACGAAATTGAGGAAGTGGAGGAAGTGGAGGAAGTGGTGGAAGTGGAAGAAGTGGACAAAGTTGACGAAGTAGACGAAGTGGACGAAATTGACAACGTAAACGAAGCTGATGAAGTTGATAAGGTGGACGAAGTTGACGAAGTGGACGAACTGGACTAACTGTACGAAGTTGACGAAGTGGACGAAATGAACGAAGAGGACGAAGTTGAGGAAGTGGAGGAAATGGACGAAGTTGACGAAATTGACAAAGTGGACGAGGTGCACGTAGTGGATGAAGTGGACGAAGTTGACGAAGTGGAGTAAGTGGAAGAAGTGGATGAAGTTTACGAAGTGGTAATGCAGGATGTGGGGGAAGTGGAGGAAGTGGACGAAGTGGACGTAGTGGACGACGTGGACGAAGTGGAGGAAGTGGACGAAGTTGACGAAGTGGACGAATTTCGACGAAGTGGACGAAGTTCACATAGTGGACGGTGTGGACGAAGTTGACGAAATGGACGAGGTGGACGAAGTGGGAGAAGTGGAAGAAGTGGATGAAGTTGACGAAGTTGACGTAGTGGACGAAGTTGACGAAGTCCAGGAAGTGGAGGAAGTGGATGAAGTCAACGAAGTTGACGAGGTGGACGAAATTGACAAAGTGGACGAATTGGACGAAAATGACGAAGTGGACGAAGGGGACGAGGAGAACGAAGTGGACGAAGTGGAGGAAGTGGACGAAATCAAGGAAGTGGAGGAAGTGGACGAAGTGGTGGAGGTGGAGGAAGTGGAGGAATTTGACGAAATGGACGAAGTGGACGAAGTGGACGAAGTGGACGAAGTTGACGAAGTTGACGAATTTAATGAAGTGGACGAATTTGACGAAGTGGACGAGGTGGACCAAGTTGACGAAGTGGACGGACTGGACGAAGTTGACGAAGTGGACGAAGTGAACGAAGAGGACAAAGTGGAGGAAGTGGAGGAAAAGAACGAAGTGGACGAAGTTGACGAAGTGGACGAAGTGGACGTAGTGGACGAAGTTGACGAAGTGGACGTAGTGGACGAAGTTGACGAAGTGGAGGAAGTGGAGGATGTGGAGGCAGTGGAGGAAGTGGACCAATTGGATGAAGAGGACGAAGGGGAGGAACTGGACGAAATGGAGGAAGTGGAGGAACTGGAGCAAGTAGAGGAAGTGGCTGAATTGGACAAAGTTGACGAAGTGGACGAAGTTGACGTAGTACACGAAGTGGTGAAGTTGACGAAGTGGACGAAGTTCATGAAGTGGACTAAGTGGATGAAAATGACAAAGTGGACGAAGAGGACGAAGTGGAGGAAGAGGGCGAAGTGGAGGAAGTGGACGAAGTGGAGGAAGAGGAGGAAGTGGACGAAGTGGATGAAGTGGAGGAAGTGGAGGAAGTGAAAATAGTGGAGGAAGTGGAGGAAGTGGGGGAAATGCAGGAAGTGGAGGAAGTGGAGGAAGTTGACGAAGTGGACGAAGTTGACGAAGTTGACGAAGTGGACGAAGTTAACGAAGTGGACAAAGCGGTGGAAGTGGACGAAGTTGACGAAGTGGAGGAAGTGGAGGAAGTTGACGAAGTGGAGGAAGTGGAGGAAGTGGAGGCAGTGGACGAAATGGACGAAGAGGAAGTTGACGAAGTGGATGAAGTTGACGAAGTGGAGTAAGTGGACGAAGTGGACGAAGTGGAGGAAGTGGACGAAGTCGACGAAGTGGACGAAGTGGACGAAGTTGACGAAGTTGACGAATTTCACGTAGTGGACGAGTTGGACGAAGAGGACGACGTGGAGGAAGTGGAGGAAGTGGAAGAAGTGGAAGAAGAAGTGGACAAAGTAGTGGAAATGGAGGAAGTTGACGAAGTTAGAGGACGTTGACGAAGTAGACGAAAATCACGAAGTGGACGAAGTTGACGAAGTGCAGTAAGTGGACGAAGTTGGCGAAATGGAGGAAGTGGAGGAAGTGGAGTAAGTAGAGGAAGTGGAGTAAGTGAAGGAAGTGGAGGAAGTGGGCGAAGTGGAGGAAGTGGACGAAGTGGAGGAAGTGAACAAAATGGACGAAGAGGATGAAGTGACGAAGTGGAGAAAGTGGAGAAAGTGGAGGAACTGCACGAAGTTGACGAAGTGGAGGAAGTGGAGGAAGTGGACGAATAGCACGAAGTGGACGAAATGGATGTGCTGGACGAAGAGGATGAAGTGGACGAAGTGGAGTAAGTGGAGCAAGTGGAGGAAGTGGAAGAAGTGAAGGAAGTGGAAGAAGAAGTGGAGGAAGTGGAGGAAGTGGTGGAAGTGGAGGAAGTGGACGAAGTTGACGAAGTGCACGAACTGGACGAAGTGGACAAAATGGACAAAGAGGATGAAGTGGACGAAGTGGAGTAAGTGGAGGAAGTGCACGAAGTTGATGAAGTGGAGGAAGTGGTGGAAGTGGAGGAAGTGGACGAAGTTGACGAAGTGGACGAATTTCAGCGAAGTGGACGATGTGGACGAAGTGGACGAGGTGGACGAAGTTGACGAGTGGACGAAAATTGACGAGTGGACGAGGTGGACGAAGTTGACGAGTGGACGAGTTGGAGGAAGTGGGGGAAGTGGAAGAAGTGGAAGAAGAAGTGGACGAAGTGGACAAAATGGAGGAAGTGGAGGAAGTTGACGAAGTTAGAGGAAGTTGATGAAGTGGACGAAAATGACAAAGTGGGAGAAGTTGGCGAAATGGAGGAAGTGGACGAAATGGAGAAAGTCGAGGAAGTGGAGGAACCGGAGGAAATGGACAAAATGGACGAAGAGGATGAAGTGGAGAAAGTGGAGGAAGTGGACGAAGTAGAAGAAGTGGAGGAAGTGGAGGAATTGGAGGAAGTGGAGGAAGTGGACGAAGGGGACGAAGTGGAGGAAGTGGACGAAGTGGACGAAGCGGTCGAAGTGGACGAAGTTGACGAAGTGGACGAAGTGGACGAAGTGGAGGAAGTTGACGAAGTTGACGAAGTGGACGAAGCGGACGAAGTGGACGAAGTGGAGGAAGTGGACGTAGTTGACGAAGTAGACGAAGTTGACAAAGTGGACGAAGTTGATGAAGTGGACGAAGTTCACGAAGTTGACGAAGTGGAGGAAGTGGAGGAAATGGACGAAGTGGACGTAGTTGACGAAGTAGAGGAAGTGGAGAAAGTGCACAAAATGGACGAAGAGGATGAAGTCGACGAAGTGGAGGAAGTGGACGAAGTTGACGAAGTGGAGGAAGTGGACAAAGTGGAGGAAGTGGAGGCACTGGACGAAGTTGACGAAGTTGATGAAGTGGACGAAGTTCACGAAGTTGACGAAATGGAGTAAGTCGAGGAAGTGGAGGAAGTTGACGAAGTGGAGGAAGTTGAGGAAGTGGACGAAGTTGACGAATTTGACGCAGTGGACCAATTGGACGAAGAGGACGAGTTGGAGGAAGTGGAGAAGTGGAAGAAGTAGAAGAAGAAGTGGACGAAGTGGACAAATAGAGGAAGTGGAGGAAGTTGACGAAGTTAGAGGAAGTTGATGAAGTGGACGAAAATGACAAAGTGGGGGAAGTTGGCGAAATGGAGAAAGTGGAGGAAGTGGACGAAATGGAGAAAGTGGAGGAAGTGGAGGAACCAGAGGAAATGGACAAAATGGACGAAGAGGATGAAGTGGAGGAAGTGGAGGAAGTGGACGAAGTGGACGAAGTAGACGAAGTGGAGGAATTGGAGGAAGTGGACGAAGTGGACTAAGGGGACGAAGTGGAGGAAGTGGACGAAGTGGACGAAGCGGTCGAAGTGGACGAAATTGACGAAGTGGACGAAGTGGACGAAGTTGACGAAGTTGACGAAGCGGACGAAGTGGACGAAGTGGACGAAGTGGAGGAAGTGGAGGAAATGGACGAAGTGGACTAGTTGACAAAGTAGAGGAAGTGCAGAAAGTGGACAAAATGGACGAAGTGGAAGAAGTGGACAAAGTGGGGGAAGTGGACGAAATGGACGAAGAGGACGAAGTGGAGGAAGTGGAGGAAGTGAAGGAAGTGGAGGAAGTGGACGAAGTTGACGAAGTTGACGTAGTGGACGAATTGGACAATGTGGACGAAGGAGGAAGTGGAGAAAATGGATGAAGTCAACGAAGTTGACGAGGTGGACGAAATTGGCAAAGCGGACGAATTGGACGAAGGGGACGAGGACGACGAAGTGGACGAAGCGGAGGAAGTGGACGAAGTTGATGAAGTGGACGAAGTTGATGAAGTGGACGAATTTGACGACGTGGACGAGGTGGGCGAAGTTGACGAAGTTGACGAAGTGGACGAAGCGGACGAAGTGGACGAAGTGGAGGAAGTGGACGTAGTTGACGAAGTAGACGAAGTTGACAAAGTGGACGAAGTTGATGAAGTGGACGAAGTTGACGAAGTTGACGAAGTGGAGGAAGTGGAGGAAATGGACGAAGTGGACGTAGTTGACGAAGTAGAGGAAGTGGAGAAAGTGGACAAAATGGACGAAGAGGATGAAGTCGACGAAGTGGAGGAAGTGGACGAAGTGGAGGAAGTGGACAAAGTGGAGGAAGTGGAGGAACTGGACGAAGTTGACGAAGTTGATGAAGTGGACGAAGTGGACGAAGGTGATGAAGTGGACGAAATTCACGAAGTTGACGAAATGGAGTAAGTCGAGGAAGTGGAGGAAGTTGACGAGGTGGAGGAAGTTGAGGAAGTGGACGAAGTTGACGAATTTGACGCAGTGGACGAATTGGACAAAGTGGACGAAGTCGACGAAGTGGAAGAAGTGGAGGAAGTGAACGAAGTTAACGAGGTGAACGAAATTGACAAAGTGGACGAACTGGACGAAATTACGAAGTGGACGAAGAGGAGGAAGTGGAGGAAGTGGAGGAAGTGGAGGAAGTGGAGGAAGTGGTGGAAGTGGACGAAGTTGACAAAGTGGACGAAGTGGACGAATTTGACGAAGTGGACGAGTTGGACGAAGTGGACGGACTGGACAACGTTGACGAAGTGGACGAAATGAACGAAGAGGACCAAGTGGAGGAAGTGGAGGAAATGGACGAAGTGGACATAGTGGATGAAGTGGACGACGTTGACGAAGTCAAGTAAGTGGCAGAAGTGGACGAATTGGACGAAGTGGAGGAAGTGGAGGAAGTGGAGGATTGGAGGAAGTGGAGGAAGTGGACGAAGAGGACGAAGTGGACGCAGTGGACGAGGTGGACGAAGTGGAGCAAGTGGATGAAGTGGAAAAAGTGGAGGAAGTGGACGAAGTGGACGAAGTTGACGAAGTGGACGAATTTCGACGAAGTGGACGAAGTGGACCATGTGGACGAAGTTGACGAAGTGGACGAGGTGGACGAAGTGGGTGAAGTGGACGAAGTTGACGAAGTTAACGTAGTGGACCAATTGGACGAAGAGGACTAGTGGAGGAAGCGGAGGAAGTGGAAGAAGTGGAAGAAGAAGTGGACGAAGTGCACAAAATAGAGGAAGTGGAGGAAGTTGACGAAGTTAGAGGAAGTTGACGAAGTGGATGAAATGACAAAGTGGGCGAAGTTGGCGAAATGGAGGAAGTGGACGAAATGGAGGAAGTGGAGGAAGTGGAGGAACTGGAGGAAATGGACAAAATGGACGAAGAGGATGAAGTGGAGGAAGTGGAGGAAGTGGACGAAGTAGAGGAAGTGGAGGAAGTGGAGGAATTGGAGGAAGTGGACGAAGTGGACGAAGCGGTCGAAGTGGACGAAGTGGAGGAAGTGGAGGAAGTGGAGGAAGTGGACGAAGTGGACGTAGTTGACGAAGTAGAGGAAGTGGAGAAGTGGACAAAGTGGACGAAGTGGAAGAAGTGGACGAAGTGGAGGAAGTGGACGAAGTGGACGAAGTGGAGGAAGTGGAGGAAGTGAAGGAAGTGGAGGAAGTGGACGAAGTTGACGAAGTTGACGAAGTGGACGAAGTGGACGAAGTGGACGAAGTGGAGGAAGTGGAGAAGTGGATGAAGTGGCAAAGTGGACGAATTGGACGAAGTGGACGAGGACGACGAAGTGGACGAAGCGAGGAAGTGGACGAAGTGGAGGAAGTGGAGGAAGTGGAGGAAGTGGAAGAAGTGGACGAAGTTGACGAAGAGGACGAAGTGGGCGAAGTTGACGAAGTGGACGAAGTTGATGAAGTGGACGAAGTTGACGAAGTGGACGAAGTGGACGAAGTTGACGAAGTTGACGAAGTGGATGAAGTGGACGAAGTGGACGGAGTGGACGAAGTTGACGAAGTGGACGAAATGAACGAAGTGGACGAAGTGGAGGAAGTGGAGGAAGTGGAGGAAGTGGTGGAAGTGGAGGAAGTGGACGAAGTTGACGAAGTGGACGAAGTGGACGGAAGTGGACGAAGTTGACGAAGTGGACGAATGAACGAAGTGGACGAAGTGGAGGAAATGGAGGAAGTGGACGAAGTGGACGAAGTTGACGAGGTGGACGAAGTGGAGTAAGTGGAAGAAGTGGACGAAGTTGACGACGTGGAGGAAGTGGAGGAAGTGGAAGAAGTGGAGCAGCGGAGGAAGTGGACGAAGTGGACGAAGTGGACGAAGTGGACGAAGTGGAGGAAGTGGACGAAGTGGAAAAGTGGAGGAAGTGGAGGAAGTGGACGAAGTGGACGAAGTTGACGAAGTGGACGAAGTGGACGAAGTGGACGAAGTGGACGAAGTGGACGAAGTGGAGGAAGTGGACGAAGTTGACGAAGTTGACGAAGTGGACGAATTGGACGAAGAGGACGAGTGGAGGAAGTGGAGGAAGTTGACGAAGTTGACGAAGTTGACGAAGTTGAGGAAGTTGACGAAGTGGACGAAATGACAAAGTGGACGAAGTTGGCGAAATGGAGGAAGTGGAGGAAGTGGACGAAATGGAGGAAGTGGAGGAAGTGGAGGAAGTGGAGGAAATGGGAAATGGACGAAGTGGATGAAGTGGAGGAAGTGGAGGAAGTGGAGGAAGTGGAGGAAGTGGAGGAAGTGGAGGAAGTGGACGAAGTGGACGAAGTGGACGAAGTGGACGAAGTGGAGGAAGTGGAGGAAGTGGACGAAGTTGACGAAGTGGACGAAGTCGAGGAAGTTGACGAACTTGACGAAGTGGACGAAGTGGACGAAGTGACGAAGTGGACGAAGTGGAGGAAGTGGAGGAAGTGGAGGAAGTGGAGGACGTGGACGAAGTGGTGGAAGTGGAGGAAGTGGACGAAGTTGACGAAGTGGACGAATTGACGAAGTGGACGAAGTGGACGAAGTGGACGAGGTGGACGAAGTGGGGAAGTGGACGAAGTTGACGAAGTTGACGAAGTGGACGAATTGGACGAAGAGGACGAAGTCGACGAAGTGGAGGAAGTGGAGGAAGTGGATGAAGTTAACGAAGTTGACGAGATGGACGAAGTTGACAAAGTGGACGAAGTGGACGAAGGGGACGAAGTGGACGAAGTTGACGAAGTTGAACAAGTGGAGGAAGTTGAGAAAGTGGAGGAAGTGGAGGAAGTGGACGAAGTGGACGAAGTGGACGAAGTTGACGAAGTGGACGAAGTAGACAAAGTGGACGAAGTGGAGGAAGTGGACGAAGTGGACGAAGTGGACGAAGTGGACGAAGTGGATGAAGTGGAGGAAGTGGACGAAGTGGTGGAAGTCGAGGAAGTGGAGGAAGTGGACAAAGTGGAGGAAGTGGAGGAAGCAGACGAAGTTGACGAAGTGGACGAAGTGGACGAAGTGGACGAAGTTAACGAAGTGGACGAATTTAACGAAGTTAACGAAGTGGAGGAAGTGGACGAAGTGGAGGAAGTGGACGAAGTGGACGAAGTTGACGAAGCTGACCAAGTGGACAAAGTGGACGAAGTGGACGAAGTGGACGAAAGTTGACGAAGTGGAGTAAGTGGAGGAAGTGGACAAAGTGGAGGAAGTGAACGAAGTGGAGGAAGTGGAGGAAGTGGAGGAAGTGGAAAATGTGGACGAAGAGGATGAAGTGGACGAAGTGGAGAAAGTGGAGGAAGTGGAGGAACTACACGAAGTTGACGAAGTGGAGGAAGTGGACGAAGTGGATGAAGTCAACGAAGTTGACGAGGTGGACGAAATTGACAAAGTTGACGAATTGGACGAAGGGGACGAGGAGGACGAAGTGGAGCAAGTGGACGAAGTCGAGGAAGTGGAGGAAGTGGACGAAGTGGCGTGGTGGAGGAAGTGGATGAATTTGACGAATGGATGAAGTGGAAGAAGTGGACGAAATTGACGAAGTGGAAGACGTGGGCGAAGTTGACGAAGTGGACGGACTGGACGAAGTGGACAAGGTGGACGAAATGAACGAAGTGGAGGAAGTGGAGGAAAAGCACGAAGTGGACGAACTGGACGTAGTGGACGAAGTTGACGAAGTGGAGGAAGTGGAGGAACTGGAGGAAGTGGACGAAGTGGACGAAATGGACGAAATGGAGGAAGTGGAGGAAGTGGACGAAGTTGACGAAGTGGACGAAGTTGACGAAGTTGACGAAGCGGACGAAGTTAACGAAGTGGACGAATTTAATGAAGTTAACGAAGTGGAGGAAGTGGAGGAAGTGGAGGAAGTGGTGGAAGTGGACGAAGTGGACGAAGTTGACGAAGCTGACGAAGTGGACAAAGTGGAGGAAGTGGACGAAGTGGAGGAAGTGGACGAAGTGGACGAATTTGACGAAGTGGACGAAATTCACGAAGTGGAAGAGGTGGGCGAAGTTGACGAAGTGGACGGACTGGACGAAGTTGACGAAGTGGACGAAACGAACGAAGAGGACGAAGTGGAGGAAGTGGAGGAAAAGGACAAAGTGGACGAAGTGGACGAACTGGACGTAGTGGACGAAGTTGACGAAGTGGAGGAAGTGGAGGAAGTGGAGGAAGTGGACGAAATGGACGAAGTGGAGGAAGTGGACGAAGTGGACGAAGGTTGACGAAGTGGACGAAGTTGACGAAGTGGACGAAGTGAACGAAGTGGACGAATTTAACGAAGTTAACGAAGTGGAGGAAGTGGACGAAGTGGAGGAAGTGGTGGAAGTGGATGAAGTGGACGAAGTTGACGAAGTTGACGAAGCTGACGAAGTGGACAAAGTGGACGAAGTGGACGAAGTGGACGAAGTGGACGAAGTGGACGAAGTTGACGAAGTGGAGTAAGTGGAGTAAGTGGAGGAAGTGGACAAAGTGGAGGAAGTTAACGAAGTGGAGGAAGTGGAGGAAGTGGTGGAAGTGGAAAATGTGGACGAAGAGGATGAAGTGGACGAAGTGGAGAAAGTGGAGGAAGTGGAGGAACTGCACAAAGTTGACGAAGTGGAGGAAGTGGAGGAAGTGGAGGAAGTGGAGGAAGTGGAGGAAGTGGACGAAATGGACGAAGTGGAGGAAATGGACGAAGTGGACGAAGTTGACGAAGTGGACGAAGTGGACGAAGTTGACGAAGTGGACGAAGTGGTCGAAGTGGCGAAGTGGACGAAGTTAATGAAGTTGACGAAGTGGAGGAAGTGGACGAAGTGGAGGAAGTGGTGGAAGTGGACGAAGTGGACGAAGTTGACGAAGTTGACGAAGTGGACAGAAGTGGAGGAAGTGGACGAAGTGGACGAAGTGGACGAAGTGGACGAAGTTGACGAAGTGGACGAAATGGACGAAGTGGAGAAGTGGAGCGAAGTGGACGAAGTGGACGAAGTGGACGAAGTTGACGAAGTGGACGAA
>CM050916.1:22381074-22405595 GCA_027742785.1 Vigna reflexopilosa | reverse complement strand
TGACGAAGTTGACGAAGTGGACGAAGTTAACGAAGTGGACGAATTTAACGAAGTTAACGAAGTGGAGGAAGTGGACGAAGTGGAGGAAGTGGTGGAAGTGGATGAAGTGGACGAAGTTGACGAAGTTGACGAAGCTGACGAAGTGGAGAAAGTGGATGAAGTGGACGAAGTTGACGAAGTGGAGTAAGTGGAGTAAGTGGAGGAAGTGGACAAAGTGGAGGAAGTTAACGAAGTGGAGGAAGTGGAGGAAGTGGAGGAAGTGGAAAATGTGGACGAAGAGGATGAAGTGGACGAAGTGGAGAAAGTGGAGGAAGTGGAGGAACTGCACAAAGTTGACGAAGTGGAGGAAGTGGAGGAAGTGGATGAAGTCAACGAAGTTGACGAGGTGGACGAAATTGACAAAGTGGACGAATTGGACGAAGGGGACGAGGAGGACGAAGTGGAGCAAGTGGACGAAGTCGAGGAAGTGGAGGAAGTGGTCGAAGTGGCGTGGTGGAGGAAGTGGATGAATTTGACGAAATGGACGAAGTGGACGAAGTTGACGAAGTGGACGAAGTGGACAAATTTGACGAAGTGGACGAAATTGACGAAGTGGAAGAGGTGGGCGAAGTTGACGACGTGGACGAAGTGGACGGACTGGACGAAGTTGACGAAGTGGACGAAATGAACGAAGAGGACGAAGTGGAGGAAGTGGAGGAAAAGGACGAAGTGGACGAAGTGGACGTAGTGGACGAAGTTCACGAAGTGGAGGAAGTGGAGGAAGTTGAGGAAGTGGGGGAAGTGGAAAATGTGGACGAAGGTGATGAAGTGGACGAAGTGGACGAAAGTGGAGGAAGTGGAGGAACTGCACGAAGTTGACGAAGTGGAGGAAGTGGATGAAGTCAACGAAGTTGACGAGGTGGACGAAATTGACAAAGTGGACGAATTGGACGAAGGGGACGAGGAGGACGAAGTGGAGCAAGTGGACGAAGTCGAGGAAGTGGAGGAAGTGGACGAAGTGGCGTGGTGGAGGAAGTGGATGAAGTTGACGAAGTGGACGAAGTTGACGAAGTGGACGAAGTTGACGAAGTGGACGAAGTGGACGAAGTGGACGAAGTTGACGAAGTGGACGAAATTGACGAAGTGGAAGAGGTGGGCGAAGTTGACGAAGTGGACGAAGTGGACGGACTGGACGAAGTTGACGAAGTGGACGAAATGAACGAAGAGGACGAAGTGGAGGAAGTGGAGGAAAGGACGAAGTGGACGAAGTGGACGTAGTGGACGAAGTTGACGAAGTGGAGGAAGTGGAGGAACTGGAGGAAGTGGACGAAGTGGACGAAATGGACGAAGTGGAGGAAGTGGAGGAAGTGGACGAAGTTGACGAAGTGGACGAAGTTGACGAAGTGGACGAAGTTGACGAAGTGGACGAATTTAACGAAGTTAACGAAGTGGAGGAAGTGGACGAAGTGGAGGAAGTGGTGGAAGTGGACGAAGTGACGAAGTTGACGAAGATGACGAAGTGGACAAAGTGGACGAAGTGGACGAAGTGGAGGAAGTGGACGAAGTGGACGAAGTGGAGGAAGTGGAGGAAGTGAGGACGTGGACGAAGTGGAGGAAGTGGAGGAAGTGGACGAAGTAGACGAAGTTGACGAAGTGGACGAAGTGGATGAAGTGGACGAAGTGGAGGAAGTGGACGAAGTTGACGAAGTTGACGAAGTGGACGAATGGACGAGGAGGACGAAGTCGACGAAGTGGAGGAAGTGGAGGAAGTGGATGAAGTCAACGAAGTTGACGAAGTGGACGAAATTGACAAAGTGGACGAATTGGACGAAGTGGACGAGGTGGACGAAGTGGATGAAGAGGACGAAGTGGAGGAAGTAAAGGAAAAGGACGAAGTGGACGAAGTGGACGAAGTGGACGAAGTGGACGAAGTTGACGAAGTGGAGGAAGTGGAGGAAGTGGACGAAGTGGACGAAGTGGACGAAGTGGACGAAGTGGAGGAAGTGGAGGAAGTGGACGAAGTTGACGAAGTTGACGAAGTGGACGAAGTTGACGAAGTGGACGAAGTTGACGAAGTGGACGAAGTTGACGAAGTGGACGAATTGAACGAAGTGGACGAAGTGGAGGAAGTGGACGAAGTGGAGGAAGTGGAGGAAGTGGATGAAGTGGACGAAGTTGACGAAGTTGACGAAGTGGACGAAGTGGACGAAGTGGACGAAGTGGACAAAGTTGACGAAGTGGACGAAGTTGACGAAGTTGACGAAGTGGAGTAAGTGGAGGAAGTGGAGAAGTGGACGAAGAGGATGAAGTGGAGAAGTGGAGGAAGTGGAGGAAGTGCACGAAGTTGACGAAGTGGAGGAAGTGGAGGAAGTGGAGGAAGTGGAGGAAGTGGACGAAGAGGTGGAAGTGGAGGAAGTGGAGGAAGTGGAGGAAGTGAAGGAAGTGGAAGAGAAGTGGAGGAAGTGGAGGAAGTGGAGAAAGTGGACGAAGTGGAGGAAGTGGAGGAAGTGGAGGAAGTGGAGGAAGTGGAGGAAGTGGACGAAGTTGACGAAGTGGACGAAGTTGACGAAGTTGACGAAGTGGACGAAGTGGACAAAATGGACGAAGAGGATGAAGTGGAGGAAGTGGACGAAGTGGACAAAGTGGACGAAGAGGATGAAGTGGAGGAAGTGGAGTAAGTGGAGGAAGTGGACGAAGTTGATGAAGTGAGGAAGTGGAGGAAGTGGAGGAAGTGGAGGAAGTGGAGGAAGTGGAGGAAGTGGACGAAGTGGACGAATTTGACGAAGTGGACGAAATTGACGAAGTGGAAGAGGTGGGCGAAGTTGACGAAGTGGACGGACTGGACGAAGTTGACGAAGTGGATGAAATGAACGAAGAGGACGAAGTGGAGGAAGTGGAGGAAAAGGATGAAGTGGACGAAGTGGACGAAGTGGACGTAGTGGACGAAGTTGACGAAGTGGAGGAAGTGGAGGAACTGGACGAAGTGGACGAAGTGGACGAAATGGACGAAGTGGAGGAAGTGGAGGAAGTGGACGAAGTTGACGAAGTTGATGAAGTGGACGAAGTTGACGAAGTTGACGAAGTGGACGAAGTTGACGAAGTGGACGAATTTAACGAAGTTAACGAAGTGGAGGAAGTGGACGAAGTGGAGGAAGTGGTGGAAGTGGATGAAGTGGACGAAGTTGACGAAGTGGACGAAGTGGACGAAGTGGACGAAGTTGACGAAGTTGACGAAGTGGAGTAAGTGGAGGAAGTGGACAAAGTGGAGGAAGTTAACGAAGTGGAGGAAGTGGAGGAAGTGGAGAAGTGGACGAAGAGGATGAAGTGGAGGAAGTGGAGAAAGTGGAGGAAGTGGAGGAAGTGCACGAAGTTGACGAAGTGGAGGAAGTGGAGGAAGTGACGAAGTGGAAGTGGAGGAAGTGGAGGAAGTGGACGAAGTGAAGGAAGTGGAAAGAAGTGGACGAAGTGAAGGAAGTGGAGGAAGTGGAGGAAGTGGAGGAAGTGGAGGAAGTGGAGGAAGTGGACGAAGTTGACGAAGTGGACGAAGTTGACGAAGTTGACGAAGTGGACGAAGTGGACAAAATGGACGAAGTGGAGGAAGTGGACGAAGTGGACGAAGTGGACGAAATGGACGAAGAGGATGAAGTGGACGAAGTGGAGAAGTGGAGGAAGTGGACGAAGTTGATGAAGTAGAGGAAGTGGAGGAAGTGGAGGAAGTGGAGGAAGTGGAGGAAGTGGAGGAAGTGGACGAAGTTGACGAAGTGGAGGAAGTGGAGGAAGTGAGGAAGTGGAGGAAGTGGAGGAAGTGGACGAAGTGGACGAAGTGGACGAAGTGGAGAAAGTGGAGGAAGTGGACGAAGTGGAGGAAGTGGACGAAGTTGACGAAGTGGACGAAGTGGACGAAGTGGACGAAGTTGACGAAGTTGACGAAGTGATAAGGAAGGAAGTGGACGAAGTTGACGAAGTGGAGGAAGTGGACGAAGTGGAGGAAGTGGAGGAAGTGGAGGAAGTGGACGAAGTGGATGAAGTGGACGAAGTTGATGAAGTGGACGAAGTTGAGAAGTGGAGGAAGTGAGGAAGTGGACGAAGTGGACGAAGTTGACGAAGTGGACGAAGTTGACGAAGTGGACGAATTGGACGAAGTGGACGAAGATGACGAAGTGGAGGAAGTGGAGGAAGTGGACGAAGTTGAGGAAGATGAGAAGTGGAGGAAGTGGAGGAAGTGGACGAAGTGGACGAAGTTGACGAAGTTGACGAAGTGGACGAAGTGGACGAAGTGGACGAAGTGGACGAAGTTGACGAAGTGGACGAAGTGGACGGACTGGACGAAGTGACGAAGTGGACGAAATTGACGAAGAGGACGAAGTGGAGGAAGTGGAGGAAATGGACGAAGTGGACGAAGTGGAGAAGTGGAAAGTTGGAAGAAGTGGACGAAGTTGACGAAGTGGACGAAGTGGAGCGAAGTTGACGAAGTGGACGAAGTGGACGACGTTGAGGAAGTGGACGAAGTTGACGAAGTGGACGAATTGGACGAAGAGGACGAAGTGGAGGAAGTGGAGGAAGTGGAGGAAGTGGAAGAAGTGGAAGAAGTGGAGAGAAGTGGACGAAGTGGAGGAAGTGGAGGAAGTGGACGAAGTGGAAGAAAGTTGACGAAGTGGACGAAAGTGGAGAAGTGGACGAAGTAGAGAAGTGGACGAAGTTGACGAAGTGGAGCAAGTGGAGGAAGTGGAGCAAGTGGACAAAGTGGACGAAGAGGATGAAGTGGAGGAAGTGGAGGAAGTGGACGAAGTGGAGGAAGTGGAGGAAGTAGACGAAGAGTGGAAGTGGAGGAAGTGGAGGAAGTGGAGGAAGTGAAGGAAGTGGAAAGAAGTGGAGGAAGTGAAGGAAGTGGAGGAAGTGGAGGAAGTGGAGGAAGTGGTGGAAGTGGAGGAAGTGGACGAAGTTGACGAAGTGGACAAAGTTGACGAAGTTGACGAACTGGACGAAGTGGACAAAATGGACGAAGAGGATGAACTGGACGAAGTGGACGAACTGGACAAAATGGACGAAGAGGATGAGGTGGACGAAGTGGAGTAAGTGGAGGAAGTGGACGAAGTTGATGAAGTAGAGGAAGTGGAGGAAGTGGAGGAAGTGGTGGAAGTGGAGGAAGTGGAGGAAGTGGACGAAGTTGACGAAGTGGAGGAAGAGGAGGAAGTGTAGGAAGTGGAGGAAGTGGAGGAAGTGGACGAAATGGACGAAGAGGACGAAGTGGAGGTATGGACGAAGTGGAGAAAGTGGAGGAAGTGGACGAAGCGGAGGAAGTGGACGAAGTTGACGAAGTGGACGAAGTGGACGAAGTTCACGAAGTTGACGAAGATGAATAAGCAAAGGAAGTGGACGAAGTTGACGAAGTGGAGGAACTGGACGAAGTGGAGGAAGTGGACGAAGTTGACGAAGTTGATGAAGTGGACGAAGTTGATGAAGTGGACGAAGTTGAAGAAGTGGAGGAAGTTAAGGAAGTGGACGAAGTGGACGAAGTTGACGAAGTTGACTAATTTGACGTAGTGGACGAATTGGACACAGTGGACGAAGATGACGAAGTGGAGGAAGTGGAGGAAGTGAACGAAGTTGAGGAAGATGAGAAAGTGGTGGAAGTGGAGGAAGTTGACGAAGTGGACGAAGTTGACGAATTTGACGAAGTGGACGAAGTGGACGAAGTGGACGAGGTGGACGAAGTTGACAAAGTGGACGAAGTGGGCGGACTGGACAACACTGACGAAGTGGACCAAATTAACGAAGAGGACGAAGTGGAGGAAGTGGAGGAAATGGACAAAGTGGACGAAGTGGAGTAAGTGGAAAGATTGGAAGAAGTGGACGAAGTTGACGAAGTGGAGTAGGTCGAAAAGTGGACGAAGTTGACGAAGTGGAGGAAGTGGAAGATGTGGAGGAAGTGGAGGAAATGAAGGAAGTGGACGAAGAGGACGAAGTGGACGAGGTGGACGAAGTGGAGGAAGTGGATGAAGTGGAAAAAGTGGAGGAAGTGGAGGAAGTGGAGGAAATTGAGGAAGTGGACGAAGTTGACGAAGTTCGACGAAGTGGACGAAGTTGACGAAGTTCAACGAAGTGGACGAAGTTGACGAAGTGGACGAGGTGGTCGAAGTTGACGAAGTGGACGAGGTGGACGAAGTGGAGGAAGTGGACGAAGTTGACGAAGTTGACGTAGTAGACGAATTGGACGAAGAGGACGAGTTGGAGGAAGTGGAGGAAGTGGAAGAACAAGTGGACGAAGTGGAGGAAGTGAACGAAGTTGACGAGGTGGACGAAATGACAAAGTGGACGAATTGGACGAAAATGACGAAGTGGAGGAAGTGGAAGAGGTGGACGAAGTGGAGGAAGTGGAGGAAGTGGATGAAGTGACGAAGTGGACGAAGTTGACGAAGTGGACGAATTTGACGAAGTGGACGAAATGAACGAAGAGGACGAAGTGGAGGAAGTGGAGGAAATGGACGAAGTGGACGAAGTAGACGAAGTGGATGAAGTAGAGTAGTGGACGAAGTTGACGAAGTGGAGTAAGTTGAAGAAGTGGACGAGTTGACGAAGTGGAGGAAGTGGAGGAAGTGGAGGAAGTGGAGGAACTGGAGGAAATGGAGGAAGTGGAGGAAGTGGACGAAATGGACGAATAGGACAAAGTGGACGAACTGGAGGAAGTGGAAGAACTGGATGAAGTGGAGGAACTGGACGAACTGGAGGAAGTGGAGGAAGTGGAGGAAGGGGAGGAAGTGGAGGAAGTGGACGAAGTTCACGAAGTTGACGAAGTGGAGTAAGTGGAGGAAGAAGAGGAAGTTGACGAAGTGGAAGAAGTGGAGGAAGTGGAGGAAGTGGACGAAATGACTGAAGAGGACGAAGTAGACAAAGTGGAAGAAGTAGAGGAAGCGCACGAAGTGGATGAAGTCGGCGTAATGGACGAAGTGGATGAAGTGGAGGAAGTTGACAAAGTGGACGAAGTTGACAAAGTGGACGAAGTTGACGTAGTGGACGAAGTGGACGAAGTTGACGAAGTTGACGAAGTGGAGGAAGTGGAGGAAGCGGAGGAAGTGGATGAAGTGGAGGAATTGACGATGTGGAGGAAGTGGAGGAAGTGGACGAAGAGGACCAAGTGGACGAAGTGGATGAAATGGACGAAGTTGACGTAGTGGACGAAGTGGAGGAAGTGGAGGAAGTTGAGGAAGTTGAGGAAGTGGAGGAAGTGGAGGAAGTGGACGAGGTGGACGAAGTGGAGGAATTGGAGGAAGTGGACGAAGTGAATGAAGAGGACGAAGTAGACAAAGAGGAAGAAGTAGAGGAAGTGCACGAAGTGGATGAAGTTGAAGAAGTGGACGAATTGGGCGAAGTGGATGAAGTCGACGAAGTGGAGGAAGTGGAGGAAGTTGAGGAAGTGGACGAAGTGGAGGAAGTGGACAAAATGGACGAAGAGGATGAAGTGGACGAAGTGGAGGAAGCGGAGGAAGTTGAGGAAGTTGATGAAGTGGAGGAAATTGACGAAGTGGAGGAAGTGGAGGAAGTGGACGAAGAGGACGAAGTGGACGAAGTGGATGAAATGGACGAAGTTGACGAAGTGGACGAAGTGGAGGAAGTGGAGGAAGTTGAGGAAGTTGACGAAGTGGAGGAAGTGGAGGAAGTGGAGGAGGTGGACGAAGTGGAGGAAGTGGAGGAAGTGGACGAAATGCACGAAGAGGAGGAAGTGGACGAAGTGGAGGAAGTGGAGGAAGCGGAGGAAGTTGAGGAAGTGGGTGACGTGGAGGAAGTTGACGATGTGGAGGAAGTGGAGGAAGTGGAGGAAGTGGAAGAAGTGGAGGAAGTGGACGAAGTGGAAGAAGTTCACGAAGGTGACGAAGTTGACGAAGTGGACGAAGTAGACGCAGTGGACGAAGTTGATGAAGTGGAGGAAGTGGAGGAAGTGGACGAAGTGGAGGAGGTGGACAAATGGACGAAGAGGATGAAGTGGACGAAGTGGAGGAAGTGGAGGAAGTGAGGAAGTGGATGAAGTGGAGGAAGTTGACGATGTGGAGGAAGTGGAGGAAGTGGAGGAAGTGGAAGAAGTGGACGAAGTGGAGGAAGTGGACGAAGTTCACGAAGGTGACGAAGTTGACGAAGTGGACGAAGTAGAAGAAGTGGACGAAGTTGATGAAGTGGAAGAAGTGGACGAAGTGGAGGAAGTGGAGGAAGTGGACGAAATGGACGAAGAGGATGAAGTGGAGGAAGTGGAGGAAGTGGAGGACGTTGAGGAAGTGGATGAAGTGGAGGAAGTTGACGAGGTGGACGAGGTGGAGGAAGTGGAGTAGGTGGAGGAAGTGGAAGAAGTGGAGGAAGCGGAGGAAGAGGACGAAGTTGACGAAGTGGACGAAGTTGAAGAAGTGGACGAAGTTGAAGAAGTGGATGAAGTAGAGGAAGTGGACGAAGAGGACCAAGTGGATGAACTGGAGGAAGTGGACGAAATGGACGAAGTTGACGTAGTGGACGAATTGGACAAAGTGGACGAAGTCGATGAAGTGAAGGAAGTGGACGAAGTGGACGAAGTTGACGAAGTGGAGGAAGTGCAGGAAGTGGACGAAGTGGAGGAAGTGGAAAAATGAACAAAGAGGACGAAGTGGAGGTAGTGGAGGAAGTGAAGAAGTGGAGGAAGTTAACGAGGTGGACGAAGTTGACAAAGTGGACGAAATGACGAAGTGGACGAAGAAGAGGAAGTGGAGGAAGTGAACGAAGTGGAGGAAGTGGACGGAGTGGAGGAAGCGGAGGAAGTGGACGAAGTGGAGGAAGTTGACGAAGTGGATGAAGTTGACGAAGTGGACGAAGTTGACGAAGTGGACGAAGTGGAGGAAGTGGATGAAGTGGACGAAATAACGAAGTAGACGAAGAGGACGAAGTGGACGAAGTGGACGAAGTGGAGGAAGTGGACGAAGTGGAGGAAGTGGAGAAAGTGGAGGAAAGGGAGGAAGTGGATGAAGTGGGGCAAGTGGAGGAAGCTGAGGAAGTGGAGGAAGTGGAGGAAGTTGAGGAAGTGGACGAAGTGGACGAAGTGGACGAAGTTGACAAAGTTGACGAAGTGGACGAAGTGGACGAAGTGGATGAAATGGACGGAGTTGACGTAGTGGACGAAGTCGACGAAGTGGAGGAAGTGAGGAAGTTGAGGAAGTGGACGAAGTGGACCAAGTGGACGAAGTGGAGGAAGTGGACGAAGAGGATGAAGTGGAGGAAGTGGAGGAAGCGGAGGAAGTTGAGGAAATGGATGAAGTGGAGGAAATTGACGATGTGGAGGAAGTGGAAGAAGTGGAGGAAGTGGAGGAAGTGGACGAAGTTGACGAAGGTGACGAAGTGGACGAAGTAGACGAAGTGGACGAAGTTGAGAAGTGGAGGAAGTGGACGAAGTGGACGAAGTGGAGGAAGTGGAGGAAGTGGACGAAATGGACGAAGAGGATGAAGTGGACGAACTGGAGGAGGTGGAGGAAGTGGAGGAAGTTGAGGAAGTGGAAGACGTGGAGGAAGTGGAGGAAGTGGAGGAAGTGGAGGAAGGTGACGAAGTTGACGAAGTCGACGAAGTGGAGGAAGTGGACGAAGTGGAGGAAGTGGACGAAGTTGACGAAGTGGACGGAGAGGACAAGTGGAGGAAGTGGACGAAATGGACGAAGTTGACGAAGTTGACGTGGTGGACGAAGTGGACAAAGTGGACGAAGTCGACGAAGTGAAGGAAGTGGAGGAAGTGGACGAAGTGGAGGAAGTTGAGGAAGTGGAGGAATTGGACGAAGTGGAGGAAGTTGACGAAGTGGAGGAAGTTGAGGAAGTGGAGGAAGTGGATGAAGTGGAGGAAGTTGACGAGTGGCAAAGTGACGAAGTCGACGAATTGGACGAAGTCGAGGAAGTGGAGGAAGTGGAGGAAGTTGACGAAGTGGACGAAGTTGACGAATTGGAAGAATTGGACGAAATGGACGAAGTGGACGAAATGGACGAAGTGACAAAATGGACGAAGAGGATGAAGTGGAGGAAGTGGAGAAATGAAGGAAGTGGAGGAAGTGGACGAAGTGGACGAAGTGGAGGAAGTGGACGAAGTAGATGAAGTTGACGAAGTTGATGAAGTGCACGAAGTTGACAAAGTGGACAAAGTTGACGAAGTTGACGAAGTGGAGGAAATGGACGAAGTGGACGAAGTGGAGGAAGTGGAGAAGTAGAGGAAGTGGAGAAGTGGAGGAAGTGGAGAAGTGGAGGAAGTGGAGAAAGTGGACGAAGTTGACGAAGTTGACGAAGTGGACGACGAAGTGGACGAAGTGACGAAGTGGACGAAGTGGACGAAGTTGACAAAGTGGACGAGTGATGAAGTGGAGAAGTGGACGAAGTGGAGGAAGTGGAGGAAGTGGAGAAGTAGAGGAAGTGGAGAAGAGGACGAAGTGGACGAAGTTGACGAAGTTGACGAAGTGGACGAATTGGACAAAGTGGATGAAGTTGACGAAGTGGAGGAAGTGGAGGAAGTTGAGGAAGTGGACGAAGTTGATGAAGTGGAGGAAATGGACGAAGTGGAGGAAGTGGAGGAAGTGGACGAAATGGACGAAGAGGATGAAGTGGATGAAGTGGACGAAGTGGAGGAAGTTGAGGAAGTGGATGAAGTGGAGGAAGATGATGAGGTGGAGGAAGTGGAAGAAGTGGAGGAAGTGGACGAAGTGGAGGAAGTGGAGGAAGTGGAGGAAGTGGACGAAGTGGACGAAATTGACGAAGTGGACGAAGTTGACGAAGTGGACGAAGTTGACGAAGTGGATGAAGTGGATGAAGTGGAAGAAGTGGAGGAAGTGGAGGAAGTGGAGGAAGTGAACGAAGAGGACGAAGTGGACGAAGTGGGAGAAGTAGAGGAAGTGGACGAAGAGGACGAAGTGAACGAAGTGGACGAAATGGAGGAAGTTGACGAAGTGGACGAAGTTGACGAAGTTGACGTAGTGGACGAATTGGACAAAGTGGACGAAGTGACGAAGTGGAGTAAGTGGAAGAAGTGGAGGAAGTGACGAAGTGGACGAAGTGGACGAAGTTGACGAAGTGGACGAAGTGGAGGAAGTGGACGAAGTGGACGAAGTTGACGAAGTGGAGGAAGTGGAAGAAGTGGAGGAAGTGGAGAAAGTGGAGAAGTAGAGGAAGTGGACGAAGTGGACGAAGTGGACGAAGTGGAGGAAGTGGACGAAATGGACGAAGTTGATGAAGTGGACGAAGTGGACGAAGTGGACGAAGTGGACGAAGTCGACGAAGTGGAGGAAGTGGAGGAAGTGGATGAAGTTGACGAAGTGGAGGAAGTGGACGAAGTGAGGAAGTTAACAAGTGGACGAAGTGGACAGGAGGAAGTGGAGGAAGTGGACGAAGTGGAGGAAGTAGAGGAAGTGGACGAAGAGGACGAAGTGGACGAAGTGGAGGAAGTGGACGAAATGGACGAAGTTGACGTAGTGGACGAATTGGACAAAGTGGCGAAGTCGACGAAGTGGAGGAAGTGGAGGAAGTTGAGGAAGTGGACGAAGTGGAGGAAGTGGAGGAAGTGGACAAATGGACGAAGAGGATGAAGTGGACGAAGTGGAGGAAGTGGAGGAAGTGGAGGAAGTGGACGAAGTTGACGAAGTGGACGAAGTTGACGAAGTGGACGAAGTGGACGAAGTGGACGAAGTCGACGAAGTGGACGAAGTGGACGAAGTGGACGAAGTGGACAAAGTGGACGAAGAGTATGAAGTGGACGAAGTGGAGGAAGTGGACGAAGTGGACGAAGTTGACGAAGTGGAGGAAGTGGAAGAAGTGGAGGAAGTGTGAGAAGTAGAGGAAGTGGAGGAAGTGGACGAAGTGGAGGAAGTGGACGAAGAGACGAAGTGACGAAGTGGAGGAAGTGGACGAAGTGGACGAAGTTGACGAAGTGGAGGAAGTGGAGGAAGTTGACGAAGTGGACGAAGTAGAGGAAGTGGACGAAGAGGACGAAGTGGACGAAATGGACGAAGTTGACGAAGTTGACGAGTGGACGAATGGGACAAAGTGGACGAAGTCGACGAAGTGAAGGAAGTGGAGGAAGTGGACGAAGTTGAGGAAGTGGAGGAAGTGGAGGAAGTGGACGAAGTGGAGGAAGTGGAAAAGTGACAAAGAGGACGAAGTGGAGGAAGTGGAGGAAGTGGAGGAAGTGGAAGAAGTGGAGGAAGTTGACGAGGTGGACGAAGTTGACGAAGTGGACGAAGTGACGAAGTGGACGAAGTGGACAAAGAAGAGGAAGTGGAGGAAGTGGACGAAGTGGAGGAAGTGGACGGAGTGCTGGAAGTGGAGGAAGTGGAGGAAGTTGACGAAGTGGATGAAGTTGACAAAGTGGACGAAGTTGACGAAGTGGACGAAGTGGAGGAAGTGGAGGAAGTGGACGAAGTGGACGAAGTGGACGAAATGACGAAGTGGACGAAGAGGACGAAGTGGAGGAAGTGGACGAAGTCGAGGAAGTGGAGAAAGTGGAGGAAGTGGAGGAAGTGGATGAAGTGGAGCAAGTGGAAGAAGTGGAGGAAGTGGAGGAAGTGGAGGAAGCGGAGGAAGTGGAGGAAGTTGAGGAAGTGGACGAAGTTGACGAAGTGGACGAAGTTGACGAAGTTGACGAAGTGGACGAAGTGGACGAAGTGGACGAAGTGGACGAAGTGGACGAAGTGGACGAAGTGAGAAGTGGACGAAGTGGACGAAGTTGACGAAGTGGAGGAAGTGGAAGAAGTGGAGGAAGTGGAGAAGTGGAGGAAGTGGAGGAAGTGGACGAAGTGGAGGAAGTGGAGGAAGTGGACGAAGAGGACGAAGTGGACGAAGTGGACGAAGTGCACGAAGTTGACGAAGTGGAGTAAGTGGAGGAAGTGGACGAAGTTGACGAAGTGGAGGAAGTTGAGAAGTGGAGAAGTGGAGGAAGTGGAGGAAGTGGACGAAGTGGAGGAAGGGAGGAAGTGGAGGAAGTGGAGGAAGTGGAGGAAGTGTGGAAGTGGAGGAAGTGGACGAAGTGGAGGAAGTTGAAGAAGTGGAGGAAGTGGAGGAAGTGGAGGAAGTGGAAGAAGTGGAGGAAGTGGAGGAAGTGGAGAAAGTGGAGGAAGTGGAGGAAGTGGAAGAAGTGGACGAAGTGGAGGAAGTGGACGAAGTGGACGAAGTGGAGGAAGTAGACGAAATGGACGAAGTTGACGAAGTTGACGAAGTGGACGATTGGACAAGTGGAGAAGTCGACGAAGTGGAGGAAGTGGATGAAGTGGAGGAAGTTGACGAAGTGGACGAAGTTGACGAAGTGGACGAAGTGGACGAAAGTGACGAAGTGGACGAAGTGGACGAAGTCGAGGAAGTGGAGGAAGTGGAGGAAGTGGAGGAAGTGGAGGAAGTGGACGAAGTGGAGGAAGTGGCGGAAGTGGACGAAGTGGAGGAAGTGGATGAAATTGACGAAGTGGACGAAGTTGACGAAGTGGAGAAGTTGACGAAGTGGACGAAGTTGACGAAGTTGACGAAGTGGACGAAGTTGACGAAGTGGACGAAATGGACGAAGTGGACGAAGTGGACGAAGTCGACGAAGTGGACGAACGAACGAAGTGGACAAAGTGGACGAAGAGGATGAAGTGGACGAAGTAGAGGAAGTGGAAGAAATGAGGAAGTGGAGAAAGTGGAGGAAGTGGACGGAAGTGGAGGAAGTGGCGGAAGTGGAGGAAGTGGAGGAAGTGGAGGAAGTAGACGAAGTGGAGGAAGTGGAGGAAGTGGACGAAGTAGACGAAGTGGACGAAGTTGACGAAGTGGAGGAAGTAGAGGAAGTGGACGAGGAGGACCAAGTGGACGAAGTGGAAGAAGTGACGAAATGGACGAAGTTGACGTAGTGGACGAATTGGACAAAGTGGACGAAGTCGACGAAGTGGAGGAAGTGGAGGAAGTGGAGGAATTGATGAAGTGGAGGAAGTTGACGAGGTGACGAAGTTGACGAAGTGGACGAAGTGGACGAAGTGGAGGAAGTGGAGGAAGTGGAGGAAGTGGACGAAGTGGAGGAAGTGGACGGAAGTGGACGAAGTGGAGGAAGTTGACGAAGTGGACGAAGTTGACGAAGTGGACGAAGTTGACGAAGTGGAAGAAGTTGACGAAGTGGACGAAGTGGACGAAGTGGACAAAGTGGACGAAGTGGATGAAGTGGAGGAAGTGGAGGAAGTGGAAGAAGTGAAGGAAGTGGAGGAAGTGGACGAAGTGGAGGAAGTGGAGGAAGTGGAGGAAGTGGACAAAATGGACGAAGAGGATGAAGTGGAGGAAGTGGAGGAAGTGGACGAAGTGGAGGAAGTGGACGAAGTGGACGAAGTTGACGAAGTGGACGAACTTGACGAAGTGGATGAAGTGGAAGAAGTGGAGGAAGTGGAGGAAGTGGAGGAAGTGACGAAGAGGACGAAGTGGACGGAGTGGAGAAGTGAGGAAGTGGACGAAGAGGACGAAGTGGACGAAGTGGACGAAGTGGAGGAAGTTGACGAAGTGGACGAAGTTGAGAAGTGGACGAAGTGGACGAATTGGACGAAGTGGACGAAGTGACGAAGTGGAGAAGTGGAAGAAGTGGACGAAGTTGACGAAGTGGACGAAGTGACGAAGTGGAGGAAGTGGACGAAGTTGACGAAGTGGAGGAAGTGGAGGAAGTGGAGCGAAGTGGAGGAAGTGGACGAAATGACGAAGAGGACGAAGTGGAGGAAGTGGAGGAAGTGGAGGAAGTGGACGAAGTGGAGGAAGTGGAGGAAGTGGAGCAAGTGGACGAAGTGGAGGAAGTGGACGAAGTGGAGGAAGTGGACGAAGTGGAGGAAGTGGACGAAGTGGAGAAAGTGACGAAGAGGATGAAGTGGACGAAGTGGAGAAGTGGAGGAAGTGGAGGAAGTGGAGGAAGATGAGGAAGTGAGGAAGTGGACGAAGTGGAGGAAGTGGACAAAGTTGACGAAGTGGAGGAAGTGGACGAAGTGTAGGAAGTGGACGAAATGGACGAAGTGGAAGAAGTGGACGAAGTGGACAAAGTGGACGAAGATGATGAAGTGGACGAAGTGGAGTAAGTGGAGAAAGTGAACGAAGTGGAGGAAGTGGACGAAATGGACGAAGTGGAGGAAGTGGAGTGAGTGAGGAAGTGGACGGAGTTGACGAAGTGGACGAAGTGACGAAGTGGACGAAGTTGACGAAGTGGAAGAAGTTGACGAAGTGGACGAAGTGGACGAAATGGACGAAGTGGACGAAGTGACGAAGTGGACGAAGAGGATGAAGTGGAGGAAGTGGAGGAAGTGGAAGAAGTGAGGAAGTGGAGGAAGTGGAGGAAGTGGAGGAAGTGGACGAAGTAGATGAAGTTGACGAAGTGAGAAGTGACGAAGTTGACAAAGTGGACGAAGTCGAGAAGTGGAGGAAGTGGACGAAGTTGACGAAGTGGAGGAAGTGGAAGAAGTGGAGGAAGTGGAGGAAGTGGAGGAAGTGGAGGAAGTGGAAGAAGTGGAGAAAGTGGACGAAGTGGACGAAGTGGACGATAGATGAAGTGGACGAAGTTGACGAAGTGGACGAAGTGGACAAAGTTGACGAAGTGGACGAAGTTGATGAAGTGGAGAAGTGGAAGAAGTGGACGAAGTGGAGGAAGTGGAGGAAGTAGAGGAAGTGGACGAAGAGGACGAAGTGGACGAAATGGACGAAGTTGACGAAGTTGACGGAGTGGACGAATTGGACAAAGTGGATGAAGTTGACGAAGTGGAGGAAGTGGAGGAAGTTGAGGAATTGGACGAAGTTGATGAAGTGGAGGAAATGGACGAAGTGGAGGAAGTGGAGGAAGTGGACAAATGGACGAAGAGGATGAAGTGGACGAAGTAGAGGAAGTGGAGGAAGTGGATGAAGTGGAGGAAGATGATGAAGTGGAGGAAGTGGAAGAAGTGGAGGAAGTGGACGAATTGGAGGAAGTGGACGAAGTGGAGGAAGTGGACGAAGTTGACGAAGTTGACGAAGTGGACGAACTTGACGAAGTGGATGAAGTGGAAGAAGTGGAAGAAGTGGAGGAAGTGGAGGAAGTGGAGGAAGTGAACGAAGAGGATGAAGTGGACGGAAGTGGAGAAGTAGAGGAAGTGGACGAAGAGGACGAAGTGACGAAGTGGACGAAGTGGAGGAAGTTGACGAAGTGGACGAAGTTGAGAAGTTGACGAAGTGGACGAAGTGGACAAAGTGGACGAAGTCGACGAAGTGGAGTAAGGGAAGAAGTGGACGAAGTTGACGAAGTGGACGAAGCTGACGAAGTGGAGGAAGTGGACGAAGTTGACGAAGTGGAGGAAGTGGAAGGAAGTGGAGGAAGTGGAGGAAGTGGAGGAAGTGGACGAAGTGACGAAGTGGAGGTGTGAGGAAGTGGACGAAGTGGACGAAATGGATGAAGAGGATGAAGTTGACGGAGTGGACGAAGTGGACGAAGTGGACAAGTGGACAAAGTGGACGAAGGGGATGAAGTGGAGGAAGTGGATGAAGTGGAGGAAGTTGACGAAGTGGAGGAAGTGGAAGAAGTGGAGGAAGTGGAGGACGTTGACGAAGTTGACGAAGTGGACGAAGTAGACGAAGTGGACGAAGTTGACGAAGTGGACGAAGTTGACGAAGTGGACGAAGTAGACGAAGTGGACGAAGTGGGCGAAGTGGACGAAGTGGATGAAGTGGAGGAAGTGGAGTAAGTGGAGGAAGTGGAGGAAGTGGACGAAGTGACGAGAGGACGAAGTGGACGAAGTGGAGGAAGTGGACGAAGTGGAGGAAGTGGAGGAAGTGGAGGAAGTGGAGGAAGTGGACGAAGTGGACGAAGTTGACGTAGTGGACGAAGTGGATGAAGTGGACAAAGTGGACGATGTGACGAAGTGGAGGAAGTTGACGAAGTGGAGGAAGTTGAGGAAGTGGAGGAAGTGGAGGAAGTGGAGGAAGTGGACGAAGTGGAGGAAGTTGACGAAGTGGAGGAAGTGGACGAAGTGGACGAAGTGCAGGAAGTGGAGGAAGTGGAAAAATGGACGAAGAGGATGAAGTGGACGAAGTGGAGGAAGTGGATGAAGTGGAGTAACTTGAAGAGGTGGACGAAGTTGACGAAGTGGAAGAATTGGACGAGAATGACGAAGTGGACGAAGAGGACGAAGTGGAGGAAGTGGATGAAGTCGAGGAAGTGGAGAAAGTGGATGAAATGGACAAAGTGGAGGAAGTGGAGGAAGTGGTGGAAGCGGAGGAAGTGGACGAAGTGGAGGAGGATGACGAAGTGGAGGAATTGACGAAGTGGACGAACTTGACGAAGGGGACGAAGTGGAGGAAGTGGACGAAGTGGATGAAGTGGAGGAAGTTGACGAAGTGGACGAAGTTGACGAAGTGGACGAATTAGACGAAATGACAAGTGGACGAAGTGGAGGAAGTGGAGGAAGTGGAGGAAGTGAGGAAGTGGACGAAGTGGAGGAAGTGGACGGAGTAGTGGAAGCGGAGGAAGTGGACGAAGTGGAGGAAGTGGAGGAAGTGGAGGAAGTGGATGAAGTGGAGGAAATTGACGAAGTGGAGAAGTGGAAAAGTTGAGGAAGTGGAGGAAGTGGAGGAAGTGGATGAAGTTGACGAAGTGGACGAAGTAGACGAAGTGGACGAAGTGGACGAAGTTGACGAAGTGGACGAAGTGGAGGAAGTGGAGGAAGTGGAGGAAGTGGAGGAAGTGGAGGAAGTGGACGAAATGAACGAGAGGACGAAGTGGCGGAAGTGGAGGAAGTGGAGGAAGTGGAGAAGTGAGGAAGTGGAGGAAGTGGAGGAAGTGGAGGAAGTGGACGAAGTGCACGAAGTTGACGTAGTGCACGAAGTGGACGAAGTGGACGAAGTGGACGAAGTCGACGAAGTGGAGGAAGTTGAGGAAGTGGACGAAGTTGGACGAAGTGACGAAAGTGGACGAAGTGGACGAAGTGGAGGAAGTGGACGAAGTGGACGAAGTGCAGGAAGTGGAGGAAGTGGAAAAAATGGACGAAGAGGATGAAGTGGACGAAATGGAGGAAGTGGGGAAGTGGATGAAGTGGAGTAACTTGACGAGGTGGACGAAGTGGAAGAATTGGACGAGAATGACGAAGTGGACGAAGAGGACGAAGTGGAGGAAGTGGACGAAGTCGAGGAAGTGGAGAAAGTGGAGGAAATGGACAAAGTGGAGGAAGTGGACGAAGTGGTGGAAGCGGAGGAAGTGGACGAAGTGGAGGAGGTTGATGAAGTGCATGAATTTGACGAAGTGGACGAACTTGACGAAGTGGACGAAGTGGAGGAAGTGAAGGAAGTGGATGAAGTGGAGGAAGTTGACAAGTGGACGAAGTTGACGAAGTGGACGAATAGATGAAATGACAAAGTGGACGAAGTGGAGGAAGTGGAGGAAGTGGAGGAAGTGGAGAAAGTGGAGGAAGGGGAGGAAGTGGACGAAGTGGAGGATGTGGACGAAGTGGTGGAAGCGGAGGAAGTGGACGAAGTTGACGAAGTGGACGAAGTTGACGAAGTGGACGAAGTGGACGAAGTTGACGAAGTGGACGAAGTGGACGAAGTGGACGAAATGGACGAAGAGGATGAAGTGGACGAAGTGGAAGAAGTGGAGGAAGTGGAGGAAGCGGACGAAGTGGAGGAAGTGGAGGAAGTGGAGGAAGTGGACGAATATCACGAAGTTGAGGAAGTGGAGGAAGTGGACGAAGTAGACGAAGTGGACGAAGTTGACGAAGTGGACGAAGTTCACGAAGTTGACAAAGTGGAGTAAGTGGAGGAAGTGGACGAAGTTGACGAAGTGGAGGAAGTGGGAGAAGTGGAGGAAGTGGACGAAGTGGACGAAGTGGACAAAGTGGAGGAAGTGGACGAAGTGACGAAGTGGACGAAGTGGATGAAGTGGAGGAAGTGGAAGAAGTGGACGAAGTTGACGAAGTGGACGAAGTGGACGAAGTGGAGGAAGTGGACGAAGTTGACGAAGTGGACGAAGTGGAGGAAGTGGAGGAAGTGGAGGAAATGGACGAAGTGGAGGAAGTGGACGAGGTTGACGAAGTGGACGAAGTGGAGGAAGTGGACGAAGTTGACGAAGTGGACGAAGTTGACGAAGTTGACGAAGTGGAGTAAGTGGAGGAAGTGGACGAAGTTGATGAAGTGGAGGAAGTGGAGGAAGTGGAGGAAGTGGACGAAATGACGAAGAGGATGAAGTGGACGAAGTGGAGGAAGTGGACGAAGTGCGGAAGTGGACGAAGTGCGACGTGGAGAAGTGGAGGAAGTGGAGGAAGTGGACGAAGTGGACGAAGTGGAGGAAGTGGAAGAAGTTGACGAAGTGGAGGAAGTGGAGGAAGTGGACGAAGTGGAGAAGTGGAGGAAGTGGAGGAAGTGGACGAAGTGGAGGAAGTGGAGAGAAGTGGAGGAAGTGGAGGAAGTGGAGGAAGTGGACGAAGTGGACGAAGTGGACGAAGTTGACGAAGTGGATGAAGTGGAGGAAGTGGACGAAGTGGAGGAAGTGGAGGAAGTGGACGAAGTGGAGGAAGTGGAAGAGAAGTGGAGGAAGTGGAGGAAGTGGAGAAGTGGAGAAGTGGAGGAAGTGGACGAAGTGGACGAAGTGGAAGAAGTGGAGGAAGTGGAGGAAGTGGAGGAAGTTGAGGAAGTGGAGGAAGTGGACGAAGTGGAGGAAGTGGAGGAAGTGGACGAAGTGGACGAAGTTGAGGAAGTGGACGAAGTGGAGGAAGTTGACGAAGTTGACGAAGTGGAGTAAGTGGAGGAAGTGGACGAAGTGGAGGAAGTGGAGGAAGTGGACGAAGTGGAGGAAGTGGAGGAAGTGGACGAAGTGGAGGAAGTGGACGAAGTGAGGAAGTGGACGAAATGGACGAAGAGGATGAAGTGGACGAAGTGGAGGAAGTGGACGAAGTTGACGAAGTGGAGGAAGTGGAGGAAGTGGAGGAAGTGGACGAAGTGGACGAAGTGGACGAAGTTGACGAAGTGGACGAAGTTGACGAAGTGGAGGAAGTGGAGGAAGTGGAGGAAGTGGACGAAGTGGACGAAGTGGACGAAGTGGAGGAAGTGGAGAAGTGGAGGAAGTGGACGAAGTGGACGAAGTTGAGAAGTGGACGAAGTTGACGAAGTGGACGAAGTTGACGAAGTGGACGAAGTGAGAAGTGAGGAAGTGGAGGAAGTGGAGAAGTGACGAAGTGGAGGAAGTTGAGGAAGTGGAGGAAGTGGACGAAGTGGACGAAGTGGAGAAGTGGAGGAAGTGGACGAAGTGGACGAAGTGGAGGAAGTGGACGAAGTGGACGAAGTGGACGAAGTGGATGAAGTGGACGAAGTGGACGAAGTGAAGAGTGAGGAAGTGGAGAAGTGGATGAAGTGGAGGAAGTGGAGGAAGTGGACGAAGTGGAGGAAGTGGAGGAAGTGGAGGAAGTGGACGAAGTGGACGAAGTGGAGAAGTGGAGGAAGTGGAGGAAGTGGACGAAGTGGACGAAGTGGAGGAAGTGGACGAAGTGGACGAAGTGGACGAAGTGGAGAAGTGGAGGAAGTGGACGAAGTGGAGAAGTGGAGGAAGTGGACGAAGTTGACGAAGTGGAGGAAGTGGAGGAAGTGGACGAAGTGGACGAAGTGGACGAAGTGGACGAAGTGGACGAAGTGGACGAAGTTGACGAAGTGGAGGAAGTGGAGGAAGTGGACGAAGTGGACGAAGTTGACGAAGTGGAGTAAGTGGAGGAAGTGGACGAAGTTGACGAAGTGGAGGAAGTGGAGGAAGTGGAGGAAGTGGAGGAAGTGGAGGAAGTGGAGGAAGTGACGAATTGGACGAAGAGGACGAAGTGGAGGAAGTGGAGGAAGTGGAGGAAGTGGAGGAAGTGGACGAAGTGGACGAAGTTGACGAAGTGGACGAAGTTGACGTAGTGGACGAAGTGGATGAAGTTGATGAAGTGGACGAAGTTGACGAAGTGGAGGAAGTGGACGAAGTGGAGGAAGTCGACGAAGTGGACGAAGTGGAGGAAGTGGACGAAGTGGATGAAGTGGACGAAGTGGACGAAGTTGACGAAGTTGACGAAGTGAACAGTGGACGAAGTGGAGGAAGTGGACGAAGTGACGAAGTGGACGAAGTGGACGAAGTGGAGGAAGTGAGGAAGTGGACGAAGTGGACGAAGTGGACGAAGTTGACGAAGTGGACGAAGTTGACGAAGTGGACGAAGGGACGAAGTGGACGAAGTGGACGAAGTCGACGAAGTTGACGAAGTGGAGTAAGTGGAGGAAGTTGACGAAGTCGAGGAAGTGGAGGAAGTGGACGAAATGAACTAAGAGGATGAAGTAGACGAAGTGGAGGAAGTGGAGGAAGTGGATGAAGTGGACGAAGTGGACGAAGTGGAGGAAGTTGACGAGTGACGAAGTGGATGAAGTGGATGAAATGGACGAAGTTGACGAAGTGGAGGAAGTGGACGAAGTGGACAAATGGATGAAGAGGATAAGTGGACGAAGTGGAGAAGTTGACGAACTGGAGGAAGTGGAGGAAGTGGAAGAAGTGGAGGAAGTGGACGAAATGTACGAAGTGGACAAAAGGACGAAGTAGATGAAGTGGACGAACTCGACGAAGTGGACGAAGTTGACGAAGAGGATGAAGTGGACGAAGTGGAGTAAGTGGAGGAAGTGGACGAAGTTGACGAAGTGGAGGAAGTGGAGGAAGTGGAGGAAGTGGAAGTAGTGGACGAAATGGATAAGAGGACGAAGTGGAGGAAGTGGAGGAAGTGGAGGAAGTGGACGAAGTGGAGGAAGTGGACGAAGTGGAGGAAGTGGACGAAGTGGACGAAGTTGACGAAGTGGACGAAGTGGTGAAGTGACGAAGTGGACGAAGCGGACGAAGTGCACGAAGTTGACGAAGTGGACGAAGTGGACGAAGTGGAGGAAGTGGAGGAAGTGGAGGAAGTGGAGGAAGTGGAGGAAGTGGAGGAAGTGGACGAAATGGACGAAGTGGAGAAGTGGAGGAAGTGGAGAAAGTGGAGGAAGTGGAGGAAGTGGACAAATGGACGAGAGGATGAAGTGGAGGAAGTGGAGGAAGTGGAGGAAGTGAGGAAGTGCGGATCTGGAGGAAGTGGACGAAGTGGAGGAAGTGGAGAAGAAGTGGAGGAATTGGAGAAGGTGGAGGAAGTGGAAGAAGTGGAGGAAGTGGACGAAGTGAAGGAAGTGGAAGAAGTGGAGGAAGTTGAGAAGTGGAGGAAGTGGAAGAAGTGGAGGAAGTGGACGAAGTGAAGGAAGTGGAAGAAGTGGAGGAAGTAGAGGAAGTGGAGGAAGTGGAGGAAGTAGAGGAAGTGGAAGAAGTTGCGGAAGTGGAGGAAGTGAAGGAAGTGGAGGAAGTGGATGAAGTGGACGAATTGACGAAGTTGACGAAGTGGAGGAAGTGGAGGAAGTGGACGAAGTGGACGAAGTGAAGGAAGTGGAAGAGAAGTGGAGGAAGTGGAGGAAGTGGAGGAAGTGGAGAAGTGGAGGAAGTGGAGGAAGTGGACGAAGTGAGGAAGTGGAGAGAAGTGGAGGAAGTGGAGGAAGTGGAGGAAGTGGAAGAAGTGGAGGAAGTGGAGGAAGTGGACGAAGTGGAGGAAGTGGACGAAGTTCACGAAGTTGACGAAGTGGATGAAGTGGACGAAGTGGACGAAGTTGACGAAGTGGACGAAGTTGACGAAGTGGACGAAGTTGACGAAGTCGAGAATTGAAGGAAGTGGACGGAGTGGACGAAGTGAAGGAAGTGGAGGAAGTGGAGGAAGTGGAGGAAGTGGAGAAATGAACGAAGTGGACGAAGTTCACGAAGTTGAGAAGTGGAGGAAGTGGACGAAGTTGACGAAGTGGACGAAGTTGATGAACTGGACGAAGAGGACGAAGTGGAGGAAGTGGAGGTAGTGGACGAAATGGACGAAGAGGATGAAGTGGAGGAAGTGGACGAAGTTGACGAAGTGGAGCAAGTGGAGGAAGTGGACGAAGTGGACGAAGTCGACGAAGTGGACGAATGGACGAAGTGGACGAACTGGACGAAGTGGACGAAGTGGACAAACTGAACGAAGAGGATGAAGTGGACGCAGTGGAGTAAGTTGAGGAAGTTGAGGAAGTGGAGGAAGTGGAGGAAGTGGAAGAGGTGGATGAAATGGACGAAAGGACGAAGAGGACGAAGTGGAGAAATGGACGAAGAGGACGAAGTGGAGGAAGTGGAGGAGGTGGACGAACTGGGGCAAGTGGACGAAGTTGACGAAGTGGAGTACGTGGAGGAAGTGGAGGAAGTGCATGAAGTTGACGAAGTGGACGAAGTTGACGTAGTGGACGAAGTTGACGAAGTGGAGTAAGTGGAGGAAGTTGACGAAATGGAGGAAGTGGAGGAAGTTGAGGAAGTGGACGAAATTGGCGAAGTTGACGAAGTGGATGAAGTGGACGAAGTTCACGAAGTGGACGAAGTTCACGAAGTTGACGAAGTGGACGAACTAGAGGAAGTGGGCGAACTGGACGAAGTGCACAAACTATACGAAGACAATGAAGTGCACGAGTAGAGTAAGAGGACGAAGTGGAGGAAGTGGAAGAAGTGGAAGATATGGATGAAGAGGACGAAGTGGACAAAGTCGACGAAGTGGAGGAAGTGGAGGAATTGGAGGAAGTGGGGGAAGTGGACGAAGTTGACGAAGTGGAGGAAGTGGACGAAGTGCACAAAAGTAAAGGAAGTGGTGGATGTGGAGGAAGTGGATGAAATGGTGGAAGTGGAGGAAGTGGACAAAGTGAAGGAAGTGGAAGAAGAAACGGAGGAAGTGGAGGAGGTGGAAGAAGTAGAGGAAGTGCAGGAAGTGGTGGGACTGGACGAAGTTGATGAAGTGGACGAAGTGCAAGAAGTGGAGGAAGTGCACGAAGTTGACGAAGTGGATGAAGTTGACGTAGTAGACGAAGTGGACGATGTTGACGAAGTGGAGTAAGTGGAGGAAGTGGACGAAGTTGACGACGTTGAGGAAGTGGAGGAAGCGGAGGAAGTGGACGAAATGAACGAAGAGGACGTAGTGGAAGAAGTGTACGAAGTGGACGAAGTGCAAATAGTGGACGAAGTGGAGTAAGTGGAGGAAGTGGAGGAAGTGGAGGAAGTGGAGGAAGTGGATTAAGTGGACGAACTTCACGAAGTGGGCGAAGTTGACGAAGTTGACAAAGAGTACGAAGTGGACGAAGTTGACGAAGTGGAGGAAGTGGAGGAAGTGGAGGAAGTGGAGGAAGTGGTGGAAGAAGAGGAAGTGGAGGAAGTGGTGGAATGGACGAAGTGGACGAGGTGAAGCAATTGGAAGAAGAAGTGGAGGAAGTGGAGGAAGTGGAGGAAGTTGACGAAGTGGACGAAGTTGACGAACTGGACGAAGACGACGAAGTGGAGGAAGTGGAGGTACTGGACAAAATGGACGAACAGGATGAAGTGGAAGAAGTGGAGGAAGTAGACGAAGTTGACGAAGTTGAGCAAGTGGAGGAAGTGGACGAAATGCACGAAGTGGATGAAATGGACGAAGTGGACGAACTGGAGGAACTGGATGAAGTGGACGCAGTAGACTAAGCGGAGGAAGTGGAGGAAGTGG
>CM050916.1:22361428-22380974 GCA_027742785.1 Vigna reflexopilosa | reverse complement strand
GACGAAGTGGACGAAGTTGATGAAGTTAACGAAATTGACGAAGTTCACGAAGTTGACAAAGAGGAGGAAGTGGAGGAAGTCGACAAAGTGGAGGAACTGGAGGAAATGGAGGAAGTGGAGGAAGTGGAGGAAGTGGACGAAGGGAACGAAGAGGACGAAGTTGACGAAGTGGAGGAAGTTGACGTTGTGGACGAAGTGGACGTAGTGGACGTAGTAGACGAAGTGGACGAAGTGGACGAAGTGGACGTAGTGGACGAAGTTGACGAAGTGGAGTAAGTGGAGGAAATGGACGAAGTTGACGAAGTGGAGGAACTGGAGGAAGCGGAGGAAGTGGAGGAAGTGGAGCAAGTGGACGGAATGAACGAAGAGGACGAAGTGACAAAGTTGACGAAGTGGAGGAAGTGAAAAAAGTGGAGGAAGTGGAGAAAGTGGGCGAAGTTGACGAATTTGACGAAGTTGACGAAGTTGACGAAGTTGTCGTAGTGGACGAAGTTCACGAAGTGGACGAAGTGGAGGAAGTTCACGAAATTGAGGAAGTAAAGGAAGTGGACGAAGTGGAGGATGTGGACGTAGTGGACGAAGTTGACGAAGTGGAGTAAGTGGAGGAAATGGACGAAGTTGACTAAGTGGAGGAACTGGAGGAAGCGGAGGAAGTGGAGGAAGTGGAGCAAGTGGACGGAATGAACGAAGAGGACGAAGTGACAAAGTTGACGAAGTGGAGGAAGTGAAAAAAGTGGAGGAAGTGGAGAAAGTGGGCGAAGTTGACGAAGTTGACGAATTTGACGAAGTTGACGAAGTGGACGTAGTCGACGAAGTGGACGTAGTCGACGAAGTGGATGAAGTGGAGGAAGTTCACGAAATTGAGGAAGTAAAGGTAGTGGACGAAGTGGAGGATGTGGACGAAGTGGACGAAGTTGATGAAGTTAACGAAATTGACGAAGTTCACGAAGTTGACAAAGAGGAGGAAGTGGAGGAAGTCGACAAAGTGGAGGAACTGGAGGAAATGGAGGAAGTGAAGGAAGTGGAGGAAGTGGAGGAAGTGGACGAAGGGAACGAAGAGGACGAAGTTGACGAAGTGGAGGAAGTTGACGTTGTGGACGAAGTGGACGTAGTGGACGTAGTAGACGAAGTGGACGAAGTGGACGAAGTGGACGAAGTGGACGAAGTGGACGAAGTGGAGTAAGTGGAGAAAGTGGAGGAAGTGGACGATATTGACGAAGTGGAGGAAGTGGAGGAAGTGGAGAAAGTGGAGGAAGTGGACGCAGTGGACGAAGTGGAGGAAGTGGAGGAAGTCGTGGAAGTAGAGGGAGTGGAGGAAGTTGACGTGGTGGTGGAAGTGGACGAAGTGGAGGAAGTGGAGGAAGTTGACGAAGTGGACAAATTTGACTAAGTGGACGAAGTTGACAAAGAGGACGAAATTCACGAACTGGACGAAGTGGACGAACTGGGAGAAGTGGGAAATATGAACGAGGAGGCTGAAGCGGACGAAGTGGAGTAAGTGGATGAAGTGGACGAAGTTGACGAAGTGGAGGAAGTGGAGGAAGTGGAGAAATGGAGGAAGTGGACGAAATGGACGAAGTGGAGGAAGTGGACGAAGTGCAGGAAGTGGATGAAGTTGACGAAGTGGACGAAGTGGACGTAGTGGACGAAGTGGACGAAGTGGACGAAGTTGATGAAGTGGAGTAAGTGGAAGAACTGGAGGAAGTGGAGAAGGTGGAGGATGTGGAGGAAGTGGAGGAAGTGGAGGAAGTGGACGAAGAGGACGAACTGGACAAAGTGGAGGAAGTGGAAGAAATGGACGAAGAGGACGAAGTGGACGAAGTAGACGAAGTTCACGTAGTGGAGGAAGTCTACGAAGTTGGCGAAGTGGACGAAGTTCACGAAGTTGACGAAGTGGACGAAGTTCACGAAGTTGACGAAGTGGACGAAGTTCACGAAGTTGACGAAGTGGACGAAGTTCACGAAGTTGACAAAGTGGAGTTCGTGGATGAAGCGCACGAAGTTGACGAAGTGGAGGAAGTGGAGGAAGTGGACGAAATGAAAGGAGAGGACGAAGAGGACGAAGTGGACGAAGTGCACGAAGTAGACGAAGTGGACGAGGTGGACGAAGTTCACGGACTGGACAAAGTGGACAAACTGGTCGAACTGGAAGAAGTGGACAAATGCACGCAGAGAATGAAGTAGACGAAGTTGAGTAAGTGGAGGAAGTGGAGGAAATGGAAGAAATGGAGGAAGTGGAGGAAGTGGACGAAATGGACGAAGAGGACGAAGTGGAGGAAGTGGACGAAGTGGACGAAGTTGAGGAAGTGGAGGAAGTGGACGAAGTGGACGAAGTTCATGAAGTTCACGAAGTGGAGTAAGTGGAGGAAGTGGACGAAGCTGACGATGTGGAGGAAGTGGATCAAATGGACGAAGAGGATGAAGTCGAGGAAGTGGAGGAAGTGGACGACGTTGAAGAAGTGGACGAAGTGGACGAAGTTGACGAAGTTGACAAAATGGAGTAAGTGGAGGAAGCACACGAAGTTGACGAAGTTGACGAAGTGGAGGAAGTGGAGGAAATGGACAAAATGAATGAGGAGGACGAAGAGGACGACGCGGACGAAGTGGACGAAGTGGACGAAGTGGACAAAGTGGACGAAGTGGACGAGGTGGACGAAGTGGACGAAGTAGACGAAGTGGACGTAGTGGAGGAATTGGATCAAGTTGACGAAGTGGACGAAGTGGACGAAGTGATGGAATTGGAGGAGGTGGACGACTCGACAAACTGGAGGAAGCTGACGAAGTGGAGGAAGTGGAGTAACTGGAGGAAGTGGAGGAAGTGGACGAGGTGGTGGAATTCGACGAAGTGGACGAGGTGGTGGAAGTGGACGTAGTGGAGGAAGTTAACGAAGTGGACGCAGTTGACTAAGTGGACGAATTTGACGAAGTGGACGAAGTTGACGAAGTGGACGAGGTGGACGAAGTTCACGAACTGGACAAAGTGGACGAACTGGACGAATTGGAAGAAGTGTACAAAATGCACGCAGAGAATGAAATCAACGAAGTTGAGTAAGTTGAGGAAGTGGATGAAGTTTACGAAGTGGAGGAAGTGGAGGAAATGGACGAATTTGACGAAGAGGACGAAGTGGAGGAAGTGGAGGAAGAGGACGAAGTTGAGGAAGTGGACGAAGTTAACGAAGTGGACGAAGTTCACGAAGTGGAGTAAGTGGAGAAAGTGGACGAAGCTGACGAAGTGTTGGAAGTGGAGCAAGTGGAGGAAATGGATCAAATGGACGAATAGGATGAAGTGGATGAAGTCGAGGAAGTGGAGGAAGTGGACGAGGTGGACGAAGTGGAGGAAGTGGAGGAAGTGGATCAAATGGAGGAATTGGACGAAATGGACGAAGAGGACGAAGTGGAGGAAGTGGAG
This sequence comes from Vigna reflexopilosa, assembly GCA_027742785.1. Classification (NCBI taxonomy): domain Eukaryota; kingdom Viridiplantae; phylum Streptophyta; class Magnoliopsida; order Fabales; family Fabaceae; genus Vigna; species Vigna reflexopilosa. Next base: position 22,377,565 of record CM050916.1, on the reverse strand, counting down.
GAAGGGGCGAAGTTGACGAAGTGGACGAAGTTGACGAAGTGGAGTAAGTGGAAGAAGTGGAGGAAGTGGAGGAAGTGGAGGAGGTGGAGGATGTGGAGGAAGTGGAGGAAGTGGAGGAAGTGGACGAAATGGACGAAGAGGACGAACTGGACAAAGTGGAGGAAGTGGAAGAAATGGAGGAAGTGGAGGAAGTGGAGGAAGTGGACGAATTGAACGAAGAGGACGAAGTGGACGAAGTGGACGAAGTAGACGAAGTGGACGAACTTCACGTAGTGGAGGAAGTCTACGAAGTTGACGAAGTGGACGAAGTTGACGAAGTTGACGAAGTGGACGAAGTTCACGAAGTTGACAAAATGGAGTAAGTGGAGGAAGCGCACGAAGTTGACGAAGTGGAGGAAGTGAACGAAATGAATGAAGAGGATGGAGAGGACGAAGTGGACAAAGTGGACGTAGTGGAGGAATTGGACGAAGTTGACGAAGTGGACGATGTGGAGGAAGAGATGGAATTGGAGGAAGTGGACGACTGGACAAAGTAGAGGAAGCTGAGGAAGTGGAGGAAGTGGAGGAAGTGCAGTAACTGGAGGAAGTGGAGGAAGTGGAGTAACTGGAGGAAGTGGAGGAAGTGGAGTAACTGGAGGAAGTGGACGAAGTGGAGTAACTGGAGGAAGTGGACGAACTGGACGAGGTGGTGGAATTGGACGAAGTGGACGAGGTGGTGGAAGTAGACTTAGTGGAGGAAGTTGACGAAGTGGACGCAGTTGACTAAGTGGACGAATTTGACGAAGTGGACAAAGTTGAAGAAGTGGACAAGGTGGACGAAGTTCACGAACTGGACAAAGTGGACGAACTGGACGAAGTGGAAGAAGTGGACAAAATGCATGCAGAGAATGAAGTGGACGAAGTTGAGTAAGTGGAGTAAGTGGACGAAGTTTACGAAGTGGAGGAAGTGGAGGAAGTGGACGAAATTGACGAAGAGGACGAAGTGGACGAAGTGGAGGAAGAGGAGGAAGCTGAGGAAGTGGACGAAGTGGACGAAGTTAACGAAGTGGACGAAGTTCACGAAGTTCACGAAGTGGAGTAAGTGGAGGAAGTGGACGAAGCTGACGAAGTGGAGGAAGTGGAGCAAGTGGAGGAAGTGGACGAACTTGACGAAGTGGACGAGGTGGACGAAGTGGAGGAAGTGGAGGAAGTGGAGCAAGTGGAGCAAATGGAGGAATTGGACGAAATTGACGAAGAGGACGAAGTGGAGGAAGTGGACGAAGTGGAGGAAGTGGACGAAGTTGACGAAGTGGACGAAGTGGACGTAGTGGACGAAGTGGACGAAGTTGACGAAGTGGAGTAAGTGGAAGAAGTGGAGCAAGCGGAGGAGGTGGAGGATGTGGAGGAAGTGGAGGAAGTGGAGGAAGTGGACAAAATGGACGAAGAGGACGAACTGGACAAAGTGGAGGAAGTGGAAGAAATGGAGGAAGTGGAGGAAGTGGAGGAAGTGGACGAATTGGACGAAGAGGACGAGGTGGACGAAGTAGACGAAGTGGACGAAGCTCACGTAGTGGAGGAAGTCTACGAAGTTGACGAAGTGGACGAAGTTCACAAAGTTGACGAAGTTCACGAAGTTGACGAAGTGGACAAAGTTCACGAAGTTGAGAAGATGGAGTAAGTGGAGGAAGCGCACGAAGTTGACGAAGTGAGGAAGTGGAGGAAGTGGAGGAAGTGGAGGATGTGAATGAAGAGTACGAAGAGGATGAAGTGGACGAAGTGGACGTAGTGGAGGAATTGGACGAAGTTGATGAAGTGGACGAAGTGGAGGAAGTGGACGAAGTGGAGGAAGTGATGGAATTGGAGGAAGTGGACGACTGGACAAACTGGAGGAAGCTAAGGAAGTGGAGGAAGTGGATGCATATGACTAAGTGGACGAATTTGACGAAGTGGACGAAGTTGACGAGGTGGACGAACTGGACGAACTGGAAGAAGTGGATAAAATGCACGCAAAGAATGAAGTGGACGAAGTTTACGAAGTGGAGGAAGTGGAAGAAGTGGACGAAATGGACGAAGAGGACGAAGTGGAGGAAGTGGACGAAGTTGAGGAAGTGGACGAAGAGAAGGAAGTGGACGAAGTTAACAAAGTTGAAGAAGTGGACGAAGTGCACGTAGTTCACGAAGTGGAGTAAGTGGAGGAAGTGGACGAAGCTGACGAAGTGGAGGAAGTGGAGCAAGTGGAGGAAGTGGATCAAATGGACGAAGAGGATGAAGTAGATGAAGTCGAGGAACTGGAGGAAGTGGACGAAGTTGGCGAAGTGGACGAGGTGGACGAAGTTCACGAACTAGACGAACTGGAAGAAGTGGACAAAATGAACAAAGAGGATGAAGTGGACGAAGTGGAGTAAGTGGAGGAAGTGGACGAAATGGACGAAGTTGACGAAGTGGAGGAAGTGGACGAAGTTGACGAAGAGGACGAAGTGGACAAAGTGGAGGAAGTGGACGAAGTGGAGGAAGTCGACGAAGTTGACCAAGTGGACGAAGTTCACGAAGTTCACGAAGTGGAGTATGTGGAGGAAGTGGACGAAGTTGACGAAGTGGAGGAATTGGACGAAGTTGACGAAGTGGAGGAAGTGGAGGAAGTGGAGGAAGTGGAGGAAGTGGAGGAGGTGGACAAAGTGGACGAAGTCGAGGAGGTTGACGAATTGGACGAAGTGGAGGACGTGCAGGAAGTGGAGGAAGTGGAGGAAGTGGACGAAATGGACGAAGTGGAGGAAGGGGAGGAAGTGGAGGAAGTGGACGAAATCAACGAAGAGGACGAAGTGGAGGAAGTGGACGAAGTGGAGGGAGTGGACGAACAGGAGGAAATGGACGAAGTTGACGAACTTGACGAAGTGGACGAAATGGACGAAGTTGACGAAGTGGACGAAGTTCACGAAGTGGAGTAAGTGGAGGAAGTGGAAGAAGTTGACGAAGTGGAGGAAGCGGAGGAAGTGGAGGAAGTGGACAAAATGGACGAAGAGGATGAAGTGGAGGAAGTGGAGGAAGTGCAGGAAGTGAAGGAAGTCGTGGAAGTGGAGGAAGTGAAGGAAGTGGAGAAGAAGTGGAGGAAGTGAAGGAAGTGGAAGAAGTGGAGGAAGTGGAGGAAGTGGAGGAAGTGGACGAAGTGGACGAAGTGGAGGAAGTGGACGAAGTGAACGAAGAGGACAAAGTGGAGGAAGTGGAGGAAGTGGATGAAGTTGACGAAGTGGACGAAGTGGATGAAGTGGACGAAGTGGAGTAAGTGGAAGAAGTGGACGAAGTGAACGAAGTTGACGAAGTGGAGGAAGTGGAGGAAGTTGACGAAGTGGAGGAAGTGGAGGAAGTGGAGGAAGTGGACGAAATGAACGAAGAGGACGAAGTGGAGGAAGTGGAGGAAGTGGAGGAAGTGGACGAACTTGACGAAGTGGACGAAGTGGATGAAGTGGACGAAATGGACGAAGTGGAGTAAGTGGAAGAAGTAGACGAAGTGAACGAAGTTGACGAAGTGGACGAAGTGGAGGATGTGGAGGAAGTGGACGAAATGGACGAAACGACGAAGTGGAGTAAGTGCAGGAACTGGACGAAATGGAGGAAGTTGAGGAAGTAGAGGAAGTGGACGAAGTGGACGAAGTGGATGAAGTTGACGAAGTGGACGAAGTGGACGAAGTGGAGGAACTGGAAGAAGTGGACAAAGTGAACGAAGAGGATGAAGTGGAGTAAGTGGAGGAAGTGGAGGAAGTGCATGAAGTGGAGGAAGTGGACGAAGTAGAGGATGTGGAGAAAGTGGAGGAAGTCGAGGAAGTGGTCGAAATGGACGACGAGGACGAAGTGGACGAAGTGGAGGAAGTGGAGGAAGTTGACGAAATTGACGAAGTTGAGGAAGTGGACGAAGTGCAGGAAGTGGAGGAAGTGCAGGAAGTGAAGGAAGTGGACGAAGTTGAGAAAGTGGAGGAAGTGGACGAAGAGGAGGAAGTGGACGAAGTGGACGAAGAGGACGAAGTGGAGGAAGTGCAGGAAGTGGAGGAAGTGGACGAAATGGACGAAGAGCACGAAGTGGAGGAAGGGGAGGAAGTGGAGAAACTGGACGAAATGGAGGAAGTGGAAGAAGTGGAGGAAGTGGAGGAAGTGGACGAGTTGAGAAGTGGACGAAGTGGACGAAGTTGACGTAGTGGACGAAGTGGATAAAGTTGACGAAGTGGACGAAGTTCACGAAGTTGACGAAGTGGAGTAGCTGGAGGAAGTGGAGGAAGTGGAGGAAGTGGAGGAAGTGGTGGAAGTGGAGGAAGTGCACGAAGTGGAGGAAGTTGACGAAGTGGACGAAGTGGACGAAGTGGACGAAGTTGACGAAGTGGACGAAGTGGACGAAGTGGACGAAGTTGACGAAGTGGATGAACTGGACGAGGTGGACGAACTGGAAGAAGTGGACGAAATGAACGAAGAGCATGAAGTGGACGAAGTGGAGTAAGTGGAGGAAGTGGACGAAGTTGACGAAGTGGAGGAAGTGGAGGAAGTGGAGGAAATCGACGAACAGGACGAAGTGGACGAAGTGGAGAAAGTGGAGGAAGTGGACGAAGTTGACGAAGTGGACGAAGTGGACGAAGTGGACGAAGTTCACGAAGTGGAGGAAGTGGAGGAAGTGGAGGAAGTGGAGGAAGTGGAGGAAATGGACGAAGTGGACGAACTGCACGAAGTGGAGGAAGTGGAAGAGTTGAGAAAGTGGACGAAGTTGACGAAGTGGACGAAGTGGAGGAAGTGGAGGAAGTGCACGAAGTGGAGGAAGTGGAGGAAGTGGAGGAAATGGAGGAAGTGGAGGAAGTGGAGGAAGTGGACGAAGTGGAGGAAGTGCAGGAAGTGGAGGAAGTGGACGAAGTGAACGAAGAGGAGGAAGTGGACGAAGTGACGAAGTTGACGAAGTGGAGTAAGTGGAGGAAGTGGAGGAAGTGGACGAAGCGGAGGAAGTGGAGGAAGTGGAGGAAGTGGACGAAATGGACGAAGTTGACGGAGTGGAGGAAGTGGAGGAAGTGGACGAAGTGGAGGAAGTGGAGAAGTGGACGAAGTGGACGAAGTGAAGGAAGTGGAGAGAAGTGGAGGAAGTGGAAGAAGTGGAGGAAGTGGAGGAAGTGGAGGAAGTGGACGAAGTTGACGAAGTGGAGCGAAGTGGAGGAAGTGGAGGAAGTGGAGGAAGTGGACGAAGTTGAGGAAGTGGACGAAATTGACGAAGTGGACGAAGTGGAGGAAGTGGACGAAGTGGACGAAGTTGACGAAGTGGAGGAAGTGGACGAAGTTGACGAAGTGGATGAAATGGACGAAGTTGACGAAGTGGAAGAAGTGGAAGAAGTGGAGGAAGTGGAGGAAGTGGAGGAAGTGGAAGAAGTGGAGGAAGTGGATGAAATGGACGAAAGTGACGAAGTGGAGGAAGTGGAGGAAGTGGACGAAATGGACGGAGTGGAGGAAGTGGAGGAAGTGGACGAAGTTGAGGAAGTGGACGAAGTGACGAAGAGGACGAAGTGGAGGAAGTGGAGGAAGTGGACGAAGTGGAGGAAGTGGACAAAGTGGACGAAGTGGACGAAGTGGACGAAGTGGACGAAGTTGACGAAGTGGAGAAGTGGAGGAAGTGGAGGAAGTGGAGGAAGTGGAAGAAGTGGAGGAAGTGGAGGAAGTAGAGAAGTGGAGGAAGTGGACGAAGTTGACGAAATTGACGAAGTGGAGCAAGTGGAGGAAGTGGAAGAGAAGTGGAGGAAGTTGACGAAGTGGAAGAAGTGAGGAAGTGGAGGAAGTGGACGAAGTTGACGAAGTGGAGAAGTGGAGGAAGTGGACGAAATGAACAAGAGGACGAAGTGGAGGAAGTGGAGGAAGTGGAGGAAATGGACGAAGTTGACGAAGTGGAGGAAGTGGACGAAGTGGACGAAGTTGACGAAGTGGACGAAGTGGACGAAGTGTACGAAGTGGACGAAGTTGACGAAGTGGAGTAAGTGGAAGAAGTGGAGGAAGTGGAGGAAGTGGAGGAAGTGGAGAAGTGGAGGAAGTGGAGGAAGTGGAGGAAGTGGAGGAAGTGGACGAAATGGACGAAGAGGACGAAGAGGACGAAGTGGAGGAAGTGGAGGAAGTGGACGAAATGGAGGAAGTGGAGGAAGTGGACGAAGTGGACAAATTGAACGAAGACGACGAAGTGGAGGAAGTGGAGGAAGTGGAGAAATTGAGAAGTGGACGAAGTGGACGAAGTGGACGAAGTGGAGGAAGTGGATGAAGTGGACGAAGAGGACGAAGTGGAGAAGTGGATGAAGTTGACGAAGTGGACGAAGTTCACGAAGATGACGAAGTGGAGTAAGTGGAGAAGTGGACGAAGTTGACGAAGCGGCGGAAGTGGAGGAATTGGACGAAGTGGAGGAAGTGGAGGAAGTGGACGAAGTGGAGGAAGTGGACGAAGTGGACAAAGTGAACGAAGAGGACGAAGTGGAGGAAGTGGAGGAAGTGGAGAAATTGACGAAGTGGACGAAGTGGACGAAGTGGACGAAGTGGACGAAGTGGACGTAGTTGATGAAGTGGACGAAGTGGAGTAAGTGGATGAAGTTGACATAGTGGACGAAGTTGACGAAGATGACGAAGTGGAGTAAGTGGAGAAGTGGACAAAGTTGACGAAGTGGACGGAAGTGGAGGAAGTGGAGGAACTGGACGAATGGAGGAAGTGGTGGAAGTGGACGAAATGGAGGAAGTGGAGGAAGTGGAGGAAGTGGACGAAGTGGACAAATTGAACGAAGAGGACGAAGTGGACGAAGTGGAGGAAGTGGAGGAAGTAGAGTAAATTGACGAAGTGGACGAAGTGGACGAAATGGACGAAGTCGACGAAGTGGACGAAGTTGATGAAGTGGACGAAGTGGACGAAGTGGATGAAGTGGACGAAGTGGACGAAGTGACGAAGTGGAGTAAGTGGAGAAAGTGGAAGAAGTGGACGAAGTGGAGGAAGTGGACGAAGTGGAGGAAGTGGTGGAAGTGGAGGAAGTGGATGAAGTGAAGGAAGTGGATGAAGAAGTGGAGGAAGTGGAGGAAGTGGACGAAGTGGACGAAGTTGACGAAGTGGAGCAAGTGGAGGAAGTGGAGAAAGTGGACGAAGTTGAGGAAGTGGACGAAATGAAGGAAGTGGAGGAAGTGGAGGAAGTGGAGGAAGTGGACGAAGTTGACGAAGTGGAGGAAGTGGACGAAATGGACAAAGTGGAGTAAGTGGAGGAAGTGGAGGAAGTGGAGGAAGTGGAGGAAGTGGAGGAAGTGGAGGAAGTGGAGGAAGTGGAGGAAGTGGAGGAAGTGGAGGAAGTGGACGAAATGGACGAAAGGACGAAGTGGAGGAAGTGGAGGAACTGGACGAAATGGAGGAAGTGGACGAAGTTGAGGATGTGGACGAAATGAACGAAGAGGACGAAGTGGAGGAAGTGGAGGAATTGGACGAAGTTGAGGAAGTGGACAAAGTGGACGAAGTGGACGAAATGGACGAAGTGGACGAAGTGGAGGAAGTGGAGGAAGTAGAGAAAGTGGAGGAAGTGGAGGAAGTTGACGAAATTGACGAAGTGGAGCAAGTGGAGAAAGTGGAGGAAGTGGAGGAAGTGGAAGAAGAAGTGGAGGAAGTTGAGGAAGTGGAAGAAGTGGAGGAAGTGGAGGAAGTGGAGGAAGTGGACGAAGTTGACGAAGTGGAGCAAGTGGAAGAAGTGGAGGAAGTGCACGAAATGAACAAGAGGACGAAGTGGAGGAAGTGGAGGAAGTGGAGGAAATGGACGAAGTTGACGAAGGGGAGGAAGTGGACAAAGTGGACGAAGTTGACGAAGTGGACGAAGTGGACGAAGTGGACGAAGTTGACGAAGTGGAGTAAGTGGAAGAAGTGGAGGAAGTGGAGGAAGTGGAGGAAGTGGAGGAAGTGGAGCAAGTGGAGGAAGTGGAGGAAGTGGACGAAATGGACGAAGAGGACGAAGTGGAGGAAGTGGAAGAAGTGGACGAAGTGGAGGAAGTGGACGAAGTGGACAAATTGAACGAAGAGGACGAAGTGGAGGAAGTGGAGGAAGTGGAGTAAGTTGACGAAGTGGACGAAGTGGAAGAAGTGGACGAAGTGGACGAAGTTGATGAAGTGGACGAAGTAGACGAAGTGGAGTAAGTGGATGAAGTTGACGAAGTGGACGAAGTTCATGAAGATGACGAAGTGGAGTAAGTGGAGAAAGTGGACAAAGTTGACGAAGTGGAGGAAGTGGACGAAGTGGAGGAACTGGTGGAAGTGGAGGAAGTGGATGAAGTGAAGGAAGTGGAAGAAGAAGTGGAGGAAGTAGAGGAAGTGGAGGAAGTGGACGAAGTGGACGAAATGAAGGAAGTGGAGGAAGCGGAGGAAATGACGAAGTGGAGGAAGTGGACGAAGTTGACGAAGTGGACGAAATGGACGAAGTGGAGTAAGTGGAAGAAGTGGAGGAAGTGGAGGAAGTGGAGGATGTGGAGGAAGTGGAGGAAGTGGAGGAAGTGGAGGAAGTGGACGAAATGGACGAAAAGGACGAAGTGGAGGAAGTACAGGAAGTGGACGAAGTGGAGGAAATGGAGGAAGTGGAGGAAGTGGACGAAGTTGAGGATGGGACGAAATGAACGGAGAGGACGAAGTGGAGGAAGTGCAGGAAGTGGACGAAGTTGAGGAAGTGGACGAAGTGGACGAAGTTGACGAAGTGGACGAAATGGACGAAGTGGACGAAGTTGACGAAGTGGAGTAAGTGGAGGAAGTGGAGGAAGTGGAGGAAGTGGAAGAAGTGGAGGAAGTAGAGAAAGTGGAGGAAGTGGACGAAGTTGACGAAATTGACGAAGTGGAGCAAGTGGAGGAAGTGGAGGAAGTAGAGGAAGTGGAGGAAGTGGAAGAAGAAGTGGAGGAAGTTGAGGAAGTGGAAGAAGTGGAGGAAGTGGAGGAAGTGACGAAGTAGACGAAGTTGACGAACTGGAGCAAGTGGAGGAAGTGGAGGAAGTGGCGAAATGAACGAAGAGGACGAAGTGGAGGAAGTGGAGGAAGTGGAGGAAATGGACGAAGTTGACGAAGGGGAGGAAGTGGACAAAGTGGACGAAGTTGACGAAGTGGACGAAATGGGCGAAGTGGACGAAGTTGACAAAGTGGAGTAAGTGGAAGAAGTGGAGGAAGTGGAGGAAGTGGAGGATGTGGAGTAAGTGGAGGAAGTGGAGGAAGTGGACGAAATGGACGAAGAGGACGAAGAGGACGAAGTGGATGAAGTGGAGGAACTGGACGAAATGGAGGAAGTGGAGGAAGTGGACAAATTGAACGAAGAGAACGAAGTGGAGGAAGTGGAGTAAATTGATGAAGTGGACGAAGTGGACGAAGTGGTCGAAGTCGACGTAGTTGATGAAGTGTACGAAGTGGACGAAGTGGAGTAAGTGGATGAAGTTGACGTAGTGGACGAAGTTCACGAAGATGACGAAGTGGAGGAAGTGGAGGAAGTGGACGACGTGGAGGAAGTGGTGGAAGTGGAGGAATTGGATGTAGTGAAGGAAGTGGAAGAAGAAGTGGAGGAAGTGGACGAAGTTGACGAAGTGGAGCAAGTGGAGGAAGTGGACGAAGTGGACGAAGTTGAGGAAGTGGACGAAATGAAGGAAGTGGAGGAAGCGGAGGAAGTGGAGGAAGTGGACGAAGTTGACGAAGTGGAGGAAGTGGACAAAGTTGACGAAGTGGACGAAATGGACGAAGTGGACAAAGTGGAGTAAGTGGAAGAAGTGGAGGATGTGGAGGAAGTGGAGGATGTGGAGGAAGTGGAGGAAGTGGAGGAAGTGGAGGAAGTGGAGGAAGTGGACGAAATGGACGAAGTGGACAAAGTGGAGTAAGTGGAAGAAGTGGAGGATGTGGAGGAAGTGGAGGATGTGGAGGAAGTGGAGGAAGTGGAGGAAGTGGAGGAAGTGGACGAAATGGACGAAACGACGAAGTGTAGGAAGTGGAGGAACTGGACGAAATGGAGGAAGTGGAGGAAGTGGAGGAAGTGGAGGAAGTGAAGGAAATTGACGAAGTGGACAAAGTGGACGAAGTGGACGAAGTTGACGAAGTGGACGAAGTGGATTAGGTGGACGAAGAGGATGAAGTGGACGAAGTTTAGGAAGTGGAGGACGTGGAGGAAGTGGAGGAAGTGGAGGAAGTTGAGAAAGTGGAGGAAGTGGAGGAAGAGGACGAAGTGGACGAAATCGACGAAGAGGACAAAGTGGAGGAAGTGGACGAAGTGGACGAAGAGGACGAAGTGGAGGAAGTGGAGAAACTGGACGAAATGGAGGAAGTGGAAGAAGTGGAGGAAGTGGATGAAGTGGACGAACTTGACGAAGTGGACGAGGTGGACAAAGTTGACGTAATGGACGAAATGGATAAAGTTGACGAAGTGGACGAAGTTCACGATGTTGACGAAGTGGAGTAGCTAGAGGAAGTGGAGGAAGGGAAGGAAGTGGAGGAAGTGGTGGAAGTGGAGGAAGTGGACGAAGTGGAGGAAGTGGATGAAATGGAGGAAGTGGACGAATTGAGGAAGTGGACGAAGTTGACGAAGTAGACGAAGTGGACGAAGTTGACGAAGTGGAGTAAGTGGAGGGTGTGGAGGAAGTGGACGAAATGGACGAAAGGATGAAGTGGACGAAATGGAGAAAGTGGAGGAAGTGGAGGAAGTGGAGGAAGTGAAGGAAATCGTGAGAAGTGGACGAAATGGACGAAGTGGAAGAAGAAGTGGAGGAAGTGGAAGAAGTGGAGGAAGTGGAGGAAGTGAAGGAAGTGGAGGAAGTGGAGAAGTGGAGGAAGTGGAGGAAGTGACGAAGTGGACGAAGTTGACGAACTGGAGAAGTGGAGGAAGTGGAGGAAGTGGACGAAGTGACGAAGAGGACGAAGTGGAGGAAGTGGAGGAAGTGGAGGAAGTGGACGAAGTTGACGAAGTGGAGGAAGTGGACGAAGTGGACGAAGTTGACGAAGTGGACGAAGTGGACGAAGTGGACGAAGTGGACGAAGTGGAGAAGTGGAAGAAGTGGAGGAAGTGGAGGAAGTGGAGGAAGTGGAGAAGTGGAGGAAGTGGAGGAAGTGGACGAAGTGGACGAAGTGGACGAAGAGGACGAAGTGGATGAAGTGGAGGAAGTGGACGAAGTGGAGGAAGTGGAGGAAGTGGACGAAGTGGACGAAGAGGACGAAGTGGAGGAAGTGGAGTAAGTTGACGAAGTGGACGAAGTGGACGAAGTGGACGAAGTGACGAAGTGGATGAAGTGTACGAAGTGGACGAAGTGGAGTAAGTGGAGGAAGTTGACGAAGTGGACGAAGTTGACGAAGATGACGAAGTGGAGGAAGTGGAGGAAGTGGACGAAGTGGAGGAAGTGGAGGAAGTGGAGAAGTGAAGGAAGTGGAGAAGAAGTGGAGGAAGTGGACGAAGTTGACGAAGTGGAGCAAGTGGAGGAAGTGGACGAAGTGGACGAAGTTGAGGAAGTGGACGAAGTGAAGGAAGTGGAGGAAGTGGAGGAAGTGGAGGAAGTGGACGAAGTTGACGAAGTGGAGGAAGTGGACGAAGTTGACGAAGTGGACGAAATGGACGAAGTGGACGAAGTGGAGAAGTGGAAGAAGTGGAGGAAGTGGAGGAAGTGGAGGAAGTGGAGGAAGTGGAGGAAGTGGAGGAAGTGGAGGAAGTGGAGGAAGTGGACGAAATGGACGAAGTGGACAAAGTGGAGAAGTGGAAGAAGTGGAGGAAGTGGAGGAAGTGGAGGAAGTGGAGGAAGTGGAGGAAGTGGAGGAAGTGGAGGAAGTGGACGAAATGGACGAAAGGACGAAGTGGAGGAAGTGGAGGAAGTGGACGAAATGGAGGAAGTGGAGGAAGTGGAGGAAGTGGAGGAAGTGAAGGAAATTGACGAAGTGGACGAAGTGGACGAAGTGGACGAAGTTGACGAAGTGGACGAAGTGGATGAAGTGGACGAAGAGGATGAAGTGGACGAAGTTGAGGAAGTGGAGGACGTGGAGGAAGTGGAGGAAGTGGAGGAAGTTGAGAAAGTGGAGGAAGTGGAGGAAGAGGACGAAGTGGACGAAATGGACGAAGAGGACGAAGTGGAGGAAGTGGACGAAGTGGACGAAGAGGACGAAGTGGAGGAAGTGGAGAAAGTGGACGAAGTGGAGGAAGTGGAAGAAGTGGAGGAAGTGGATGAAGTGGACGAAGTTGACGAAGTGGACGAAGTGGACGAAGTTGACGAATGGACGAAGTGGAGAAGTTGACGAAGTGGACGAAGTCACGAGTTGACGAAGTGGAGTAGCTAGAGGAAGTGGAGGAAGTGGAGGAAGTGGAGGAAGTGGAGGAAGTGGAGGAAGTGGACGAAGTGGAGGAAGTGGAGAAGTGGAGGAAGTGGACGAAGTTGAGGAAGTGGACGAAGTTGACGAAGTAGACGAAGTGGACGAAGTTGACGAAGTGGAGGAAGTGGAGGAAGTGGAGGAAGTGGACGAAATGGACGAAAGGATGAAGTGGACGAAGTGGAGAAGTGGAGGAAGTGGAGGAAGTGGAGGAAGTGAAGGAAGTCGTGAAAGTGGACGAAATGGACGAAGTGGAAGAAGAAGTGGAGGAAGTGGAGGAAGTGAAGAAGTGGAGGAGGTGAAGGAAGTGGAGGAAGTGGACGAAGTGGACGAAGTTGACGAAGTGGAGGAAGTGGACGAAGTGGACGAAGTGGACGAAGTGGAGGAAGTAGACGAAGTGACGAAGTGGACGAAGTGGATGAAGTGGACGAAGTGGAGGAAGTGGATGAAGTTGACGAAGTGGACGAAGTTGACGAAGTGGAGGAAGTGGACGAAGTGGACGAAGTGGAGGAAGTGGAGGAAGTGGAGGAAGTGGATGAAGTGAAGGAAGTGGAAGAGAAGTGGAGGAAGTGGACGAAGTGGAAGAAGTGGAGGAAGTGGACGAAGTGGAGGAAGTGGAGGAAGTGGACGAAGTTGAGGAAGTGGACGAAATGAACGATGAGGACGAAGTGGAGGAAGTGGACGAAGTGACGAAGTGGAGGAAGTGGACGAAGTGGACGAAGTTGACGAAGTGGAAGAAATGAACGAAGTTGACGAAGTGGAGTAAGTGGAAGAAGTGGAGGAAGTGGAGGAAGTGGAGGAAGTGGAGGAAGTGGAGGAAGTGGAGAAGTGGAGGAAGTGGACGAAATGGACGAAGTGGACGAAGTGGAGGAAGTGGAGGAAGTGGAGGAAGTGGACGAAATGGAGGAAGTGGAGGAAGTGGAGGAAGTGGACGAAGTTGAGGAAGTGGACGAATGAACGATGAGGACGAAGTGGAGGAAGTGGACGAAGTTGACGAAGTGGAGGAAGTGGACAAAGTGGACGAAGTTGACGAAGTGGAGAAATGGACGAAGTGGACGAAGTTGACGAAGTGGAGTAAGTGGAAGAAGTGGAGGAAGTGGAGGAAGTGGAGGAAGTGGAGGAAGTGGAGGAAGTGGAGGAAGTGGAGGAAGTGGACGAAATGGACGAAGAGGACGAAGTGGACGAAGTGGAGGAAGTGGAGGAAGTGGAGGAAGTGGACGAAGTGGAGGAAGTGGAGGAAGTGGAGGAAGTGGAGGAAGTGGACGAAATGGACGAAGAGGACGAAGTGGACGAAGTGGACGAAGTGGACGAAGTGCACGAAGTGGAGGAAATGGAGGAAGTGGAGGAAGTAGAGAAGTGGAGGAAGTTGACGAAGTGGACGAAGTGGACGAAGTTGACGTAGTGGACGAAGTGGATGAAGTTGACGAAGTGGACGAAGTTCACGAAGTTAACGAAGTGGAGTAACTGGAGGAAATGGAGGAAGTGGAGGAAGTGGAGGAAGTGGACAAAATGGACGAAGAGGATGAAGTGGACAAGTGGAGAAAGTGGAGGAAGTCAAGGAAGTGGAAAAGTGAAGGAAGTCGTGAAAGTAGAGGAAGTGGAGGAAGTGGAGGAAGTGGAAGAAGTGGAGGAAGTGGAGGAAGTGGAGGAAGTGGAGGAAGTTGACGAAGTTGAGGAAGTGGAGGAAGTGGAGGAAGTGGAGGAAGTTGAGGAAGTGCACGAAATGAACGAAGAGGACGAAGTGGACGAAGTGGAGGAAGTGGACGAAGTTGACGAAGTGGACTTGTGGATGAAGTTGACGAAATGGACGAAGATGACGAAGTGGAGGAAGTGGAGGAAGTGGAGAAACTGGACGAAATGGAGGAAGTGGAAGAAGTGGAGGAAGTGGAGGAAGTGGATGAAGTTGACGAAGTGGACGAAGTGGACGAAGTTGACGTAGTGGACGAAATGGATGAAGTTGACGAAGTGGACGAAGTTCACGAAGTTGACGAAGTGGAGTAACTGGAGGAAGTGGAGGAAGTAGTGGAAGTGGAGAAGTTGACGAAGTGGAGGAAGTTGACGAAGGTGACGAAGTGGACGAATTTGACGAAGTGGACGAAGTTGACGAAGTGGACGAGGTGGACGAAGATGACGAAGTGGACGAACTGGAGGAAGTTGAGGAAGTGGACGAAGTTCACGAAGTTGACGAAGTGGAGTAAGTGGAGGAAGTGGAGGAAGTGGACGAAGTGTGGAAGTGGAGGAAGTGGAGGATGTTGACGAAGTGGACGAAGTTGAGAAAGTGGAGGAAGTGGAGGAAGTGGAGGAAGTGGACGAAATGGACGAAGAGGACGAAGTGGAGGAAGTGGAGGAAGTGGACAAAGTGGTGGATGTGGAGGAAGTGGACTAAGTGAAGGAAGTGGAAGAAGAAGTGGAGGAAGTGGACGAAATGGATGAAGTGGAGGAAGTCGAGGATGTTGACGAAGTTGACGAAGTCGAGTAGTGGAAGAAGTAGACGAAGTGGACGAAGTTGACGAAGTGGAGGATTGGAGGAAGTGGAGGAAGTGGACTAAATGGACGAAGAGGACGAAGTGGAGGAAGTGGAGGAAGTGGAGGAACTGGACGAAATGGAGGAAGTGGAAGAAGTGGAGGAAGTGGAGGAAGTGGAGGAAGTTGACGAAGTGGACGAAGTGGACGTAGTTGACGAAGTGGATGAAGTTGACGAAGTGGACGAAGTTCACGAAGTTGACGAAGTGGAGTAACTGGAGGAAGTGGAGGAAGTGGTGGAAGTGAGGAAGTGGAGGAAGTGGACGAAGTGAGGAAGTGGAGGAAGTGAAGAAAGTGAAGGAAGTGTGAAAGTAGAGGAAGTGGAGGAAGTGGAAGAGAAGTGGAGGAAGTGGAGGAAGTTGACGAAGTTGACGAAGTGGACGAAGTTGACGAAGTGGACGAAGTTGACGAAGTGGACGAAGTTGACGAAGTTGATGAGGTGGACGAAGTGGACGAAGATGACGAAGTGGACGAACTAGAGGAAGTGGACGAAGTGGACGAAGTTGAGGAAGTGGACGATGTTGACGAAGTGGACGAAGTTGACGAAGTGGACGAATTTAACGAAGTGGACGAAGTGGGGAAAGTGGACGAAGTGGAGGAAGAGGAGGAAGTGGACGAAATGGACGAAGAGGACGAAGTGGAGGAAGTGGAGGAAGTGAGGAAGTGGAGGAAGTGGAAGAAGTGGAGGAAGTGGACAAGTGGTGGAGTCGAGGAAGTGGACTAAGTGAAGGAAGTGGAAGAAGAAGTGGAGGAAGTGGACGAAATGGAAGAAGTGGAGGAAGTCGAGGATGTTGACGAAGTTGACGAAGTGGAGTAAGTGGAAGAAGTAGACGAAGTGGACGAAGTTAACGAAGTGGAGGATGTGGAGGAAGTGGAGGAAGTGGACTAAATGGACGAAGTGGAGGAAGTGAAGGAACTGGACGAAGTGGAGGAAGTGGAAGAAGTGGACGAAGTGGAGGAAGTTGACGAAGTGGACGAAGTGGATGAGTGGACGAAGTGGACGAAGTTGACGATGTTGACGAAGTGGACGAAGTGACGAAGTGACGAAGTGGACGAAGTCACGAAGTTGACGTAGTGGAGTAAGTCAAGGAAGTGGACGAAGTTGACGAAGTGGAGGAAGTGGAGGAAGTGGAGGAAGTGGACGAAGTTGACGAAGTGGACGAAGTGGATGAAGTTGACGAAGTGGACGAAGTTCACGAAGTTGACGAAGTGGAGTAACTGGAGGAAGTGGAGGAAGTGGAGGAAGTGGACGAAATGGACGAAGAGGATGACGTGGACAATGTGGAGGAAGTGGAGGAAGTGGAGGAAGTGGA
>CM050916.1:22340016-22361328 GCA_027742785.1 Vigna reflexopilosa | reverse complement strand
AGTGGACGAAGTGAAGGAAGTGGAAGTAGAAGTGGAGGAAGTGGACGAAGTCGAAGAAGTGGAGGAAGTGGAGGAAGTTGACGAAGTGGACGAAGTAGAAGAAGTGGAAGAAGTAGACGAAGTGGACGAAGTGGAGGAAGTGGAGGAAGTGGAGGAAGTGGACGAAATGGACGAAGAGGACGAAGATGATGAAGTGGAGGAAGTGGAGGAACTGGATGAAATGGAGTAAGTGGAGGAAGTGGACGAGGTTGACGAAGTGGATGAAGTGGACGAAGTTCAGGTAGTGGAGGAAGGGGATGAAGTTTACGAAGTGGAGTAAGTGGAAGAAGTAGACTAAGTGGAGGAAGTGGAGGATGTGGAGGAAGTGGAGGAAGTGGAGGAAGTTGACGAAGTGGTTGAAGTGGACGAAGTTGAGGTAGTGGACTAAGTGGATGCAGTTGACGAAGTTGAGTAACTGGAGGAAGTGGAGGAAGTGGAGGAAGTGGTGGAAGTGGAGGAAGTGGACGAGGTGTAGGAAATTGCGAAGTGGACGAAGTTGACGAAGTAGAAGAATTTGAAGAAGTGGACGATGTTGACGAACTGGATTTAGTGGACGAAGTGGACAAAATGAATGAAGAGGATGAAGTGGACTAAGTAGACGAAGTGGAGTAAGTGGAGGACGTGGACGAAGTTGTCGAAGTGGAGGATGTGGAGGAAGTGGACGAAATGGACGAAGAGGACGAAATGGACGAATTGGTGGAAGTAGACGAAGTGGACGAAGTTGACGAAGTGGACGAACTTCTCAAAGTGGAGTAAGTGGAGGAAGTGGAGGAAGTGGAGGAAGTGGTGGAAGTGGAGAAAGTGGACGAAGTGAAGGAAGTGGAAGAAGAAGTGGAGGAAGTGGACGAAGTTGACGAAGTGGATAAAGTGGACCAAGTTCAGGTAGTGGACGAAGTGGATGAAGTAGACGAAGTGGAGTAACTGGAGGAAGTGGAGGAAGTGGACGAAGTGGTGGAAGTGGAGGAAGTGGACAAAGTGGAGGAAGTTGGGAAGTCGACGAAGTTGACGAAGTCGACAAAGTTGACGAAGTAGACGAATTTGAAGAAGTGGACGAGGTGGACGAACTGGACGAAGTAGACGAAGTTGATGAACTTGACGAAGTTGACGAAGTGGAGTAAGTGGAGGAAGTGGACGAAGTTGACGAAGTGGAGGAAGTGGAGGAAGTGGACGAAGTGGAGGAAGTGAAAGAAGTGGTGGAAGTGGAAGAAGTGGTGGAAGTGGAGGAAGTGGTGGAAGCAGAGGAAGTGGAAGAAGAAGTGGAGGAAGTGGACGAAGTAGAAGAAGTGGAGGAAGTGGACGAAGTGAAGTAATTGGAAGAAGTAGACGAAGTGGACGAAGTTGACGAAGTGGAGGAAGTGGAGGATGTGGAGGAAGTGGAGGAAGTGGAGGAAATGGAGGAAGTGGACAAATTGGAGGAAGTGGAGGAAGTGGAAGAAGTTGACGAAGTGGATGAAGTGGACGAAGTTTAGGTAGTGGACGAAGTGAATGAAGCTGACGAAGTGGAGTAACTGGAGGAAGTGGAGGAAGTTGGGAAGTGCACGAAGTTGACAAAGTTCACGAAGTGGACGAAGTTGACGAAGTGGACGAAGTTGACAAAGTGGACGAAGTTGACGAAGTTGGAGAAGTGGAGTAACTGGACAAAGTAGACGAAGTGGACGAAGTGGACGAAGTGGAGGATTGGAAGAAGTGGAGGAAGTGGACAAAGTGGACGAAGTCGACAAAGTTGAAAAAGTGGAGGAAGTGGATGAAGTGGAGGAAGTTGACGAGGTGGACGAAGTGGAGGAAGTGGAGGAAGTGTAGGAAGTAGAGGAAGTGGAGGAAGTGGTGGAGGTGGAGAAAGTGGACGAAGTGCACGAAGTGGAGGAAGTGGACGAAGTTGACGAAGTGGACGAATTTGACGAAGTGGACGAAGTCGATGAAGTCGACGAGGTGGACCAAGGTTACGAAGTGGACGAACTGGACGAAGTGGACAAACTGGACGAAGTGGACAAAGTTGATGTAGTGGACGAATTGGACGAAGTGGACGAAGATGACGAAGGGGAGGAAGTAGACGAAGTGGAAGAAGTAGTTGA
Organism: Vigna reflexopilosa; assembly: GCA_027742785.1. Lineage (NCBI taxonomy): Eukaryota > Viridiplantae > Streptophyta > Magnoliopsida > Fabales > Fabaceae > Vigna > Vigna reflexopilosa. The sequence continues at coordinate 22,359,217 of CM050916.1, read as the reverse complement.
CGAAGTGGAGGAAGTTGACGAAGTGGACGAAGTGGAGGAAGTGGTGGAAGTGGAGGAAGTGGACGAAGTGGAGGAAATGGAAGAAGAAGTGGAGCAAATGGAGAAAGTAGAAGAAGTGAAGGAAGTGGAGGAAGTGGAGGAAGTGGAAGAAGTCGAGGAAGTGGACGAAGTGGAAGAAGTGGAGGAAGTGGAGGAAGTGGAGGAAGTGGACGAAGTGGACGAAGTTGACGAAGTGGACGAAGTTGATGAAGTGGACGAAGTGGAGGAAATGGAGGAATTAGAGGAAGTGGAGGAAGATGACGAAATGGACGAAGAGGACGAAGTGGAGGAAGTGGAGGAACTTGAAGAAATGGAGGAAATGGAGGAAGTGGAAGAAGTGGACGAACTGGACGAACTGTAAGAAGTGGACAAAATGAACGAAGAGGATGAAGTGGACGAATTGGAGTAAGTGGAGGAAGTGGAGGAAGTGGACGAATTGGACAAAGTGGACGAAGTCAACAAAGTGGAAAAAGTGGAGGAAGTGGAGGAAGTTGACGAGGTGGACGAAGTGGAGGAAGTGGAGGAAATGGTGGAGGTGGAGAAAGTGGACGAAGTGCACGAAGTGGAGGAAGTGGACGAAGTTGACGAAGTGGACGAATTTGACGAAGTGGACGAAGTCGATGAAGTGGACGAGGTGGACCAAGGTTACGAAGTGGACGAACTGCACGAAGTGGACAAACTGGACGAAGTGGACGAAGTTGATGTAGTGGACGAATTGGACGAAGTGGACAAAGATGACGAAGTGGAGGAAGTAGACGAAGTGGAAGAAGTAGTTGACGACGTGGAGGAAGTTGACGAAGTGGACGAAGTGGAGGAAGTGGTGGAAGTGGAGGAAGTGGACGAAGTGGAGGAAATGGAAGAAGAAGTGGAGCAAATGCAAGAAGTGGAGGAAGTGGAGAAAGTGGAAGAAGTGAAGGAAGTGGAGGAAGTGGAGGAAGTGGAAGAAGTCGAGGAAGTGGACGAAGTGAAGAAGTGGAGGAAGTGGACGAAGTCGACGAAGTGGACGAAGTGGACGAAGTTGACGAAGTGGACGAGCTGGATGAAGTTGACAAAGTGGAGGAATTGGACGAAGTGGACGAAGTTGACGTAGCGGACGAAGTGGGCGAAGTGGACAAAATTGACGAAGTTGACGTAGTGGACGAAATGGACAAAGTGGACGAAGTGGAGGAAGTGGAGGAAGTGGATGAACTGGAGGAAGTTGACAAGGTAGACGAAGTTGACGAAGTGGACGAATTGGACGAAAAGCACGAAGTTGTGGAAGGGGAGGAAGTGGACGAATTTGACAAAGTGGACGAACTTGACGAAATGGACGAAGTTGACGAAGTGGACGAGGTGGACGAAGTTGACGATGTGGACGAAGTGGACGAAGTGGACGGAGTGGACGAAGTGGACGAAATTCACGAAGTTGACGAAGTGGACGAAGTGGACAAAGTGGACGAAGTGGACGAAGTTGACGAAGTGGACGAGCTGGATGAAGTTGACAAAGTGGAGGAATTGGACGAAGTGGACGAAGTTGACGTAGCGGACGAAGTGGGCGAAGTGGACAAAATTGACGAAGTTGACGTAGTGGACGAAATGGACAAAGTGGACGAAGTGGAGGAAGTGGAGGAAGTGGGGAAGTGGATGAACTGGAGGAAGTTGACAAGGTAGACGAAGTTGACGAAGTGGACGAATTTGACGAAAAGCACGAAGTTGTGGAAGGGGAGGAAGTGGACGAATTTGACAAAGTGGACGAACTTCACGAAATGGACGAAGTTGACGAAGTGGACGAGGTGGACGAAGTTGACGATGTGGACAAAGTGGACGAACTGGACGGAGTGGACGAAGTGGACGAAATTCACGAAGTGGACGAAGTGGACGAAGTGGACGAAGTGGAAGAAGTGGACGAAGTGGACGAAGTTGACGTAGTGGATGAATTTGAGGAAGTGGAGTAAGTGGACAAAGTGGACGAAGTTGACGAAGTGGAGGAAGTGGAGGAAGTGAATGAAGTGAAGGCAGTGGACGAAATGAACGAAGAGGACGAAGTGGAGGAAGTGGAGGAAGTAGTGGACGTGGACCAAGAGGACGAAGTGAACGAAGTGGACGAAGTGGACGAAATGGACGAAATGGACGAAGTTGACGAAGTGGACGAAGTGGACGAAGTTGACGAAGTGGACGAAGTGGACGAAGTTGACGAAGTGGACGAAGTGGACGAAGTGGAGGAGGTGGAGGAAGTGGATGAAGTGGAGGAAGTTGACGAGGTGGACGAAGTTGACGAATTGGACGAATTGGACGAAAATGACGAAGTGGAGGAAGAGGACAAAGTGGAGGAAGTGGACGAAGTCGAGGAAGTGGACGAAGTGGTGGAAGTGGAGGAAGTGGACGAAGTGGAGAAAGTTGACGAAGTGGACGAAGTGGACGAAGTTGACGAATTTGAATTTGAGGAAGTGGACGAAGTTGACGAAGTGAACGAGGTGGACGAAGTTGATATAGTGGACGAAGTGGACGAACTGGAGGAAGTGGAGGAAGTAAACGAAGTGGAAGAACAAGTTGACGAAGTTTACAGTGGAGCAAGTAGAAGAAATGGAGGAAGTGTAGGAAGTGGAGGACGTGGAGGAAGTGGACGAAGGGCACGAAGTTGACGAAGTGGACAAAGTGGACGAAGTTGACGAAGTGGACGAAGTTGACGAAGTTGACGAAGTGGACTAAGTAGAGGAAGTGGAGGAAGTGGACGAAGTTGACAAAGTGGAGGAAGTGGAGGAGGTGCAGGAGGTGCAGGAAGTCGACGAAGTGGACAAAATGGAGGAAGAGGACAAAGTGGACGAAATGGAGGAAGTGGAAGAAGTGGAGGAAATGGAGGAATTGGACGAAGTGGAGGAAGTGGATGAAGAATTGGAGGAAGTGGAGGAAGTGGAGAAAGTGGATGAAGTGGATGAAGTGGAGGAATTGGAGGAAGTGGAGGAAGTGGTGAAAGTGGAGGAAGTGGACGAAGTGGAGGAAGTGGAGGAAGTGGAGTAAGTGGACGAAGTTGACGAAGTTGACGAAATAGACGAAGTGGAGGAAGTGTTGGTAGTGGAGAGAGTTGACGAAGTGGACGAAGTTGACAAAGTGGAAGAATTTGACGAAGTGGACGAAGTGGACGAAGTTGACTTAGTGCATGAGGTGGACAAAGTTGACGAAGTGGACGAACTGGACGAACTGGACGAAGTTGATGTAGTGGACGAGTTGGATGAAATGGAGGATGTGGAGGAAGTAAACGAAGCGGTAGAAGAAGTTGACGAAGTGGAGAGTGAAGCAAGTAGAAGAAGTGGAGGAAGTGGACGAAGTTGACGAAGTGGACGAAGTTCACGAAGGTGACAAAGTTGAGTAAGTGGAAGAAGGGGAGGAAGGGGAGGAAGTGGAGGAACTAGAGGAAGTCGACGAAGAGGACGAAGTGGACGAAATGGACGAAGTGGACGAAATGGACGAAGTTGACGAAGTTGACGTAGTGGACGAATTGGACAAAGAGGACGAAGTCGACGAAGTGCAGAAATGGAGGAAGTCGATGAAGTGGAGGAAGTTCAAGAGGTGGACGAATTTGACGAAGTAGAGCACGTAGACGAAGTGGACGAACTTGACATAGTGGACGAAGTTGACGAAGTGGACGAAGTTCACGAAGTGGACGAAGTGGACCAAGTTCACCAAGTTTACCAAGTGGAGGAACTTGACAAAGTGGACGAAGTGGACGAAGTTCACGAAGTTGACCAAGTTGACGAAGTGGCCGTAGTGGACGAAGTTGATGAAGTGGAGTAAGTGGAAGAAGTGGACGAAGTGGACGAAGCGTAGAATGTGGAGGAAGTTGAGCAAGTGCAGGAAGTGGGCGAAGTGGAGGAAGTGGAGGAAGTGGAGGAAGTAGAGGAAGTGGACGAAGAGGACGAAGTGGAGGAAATGGAGGAAGCAGAGGAAGTAAACAAAGTGGACGAAGTCGACGAATAAGAGGAAGTGGAGGAAGTGGATAAAGTGGAGGTAGTTGACGAGGTGAACGAATTTGACGAAGTGGACGAAGTAGACGAAGTGGACGAAGTTGACATAGTGGACGAAGTGGACGAAGTTGACGATGTTCACGAAGTTGACGAAGTGGAGTAAGTGGAGGAAGTGGATGAAGTGGAGGAAGTGCAGGAAGTAGAGAATATGGACGAAGTGGACGAAGTAGAGGAAGTGGAGCAAGTTGACGAAGTGGACGAAGTGGACGTAGTGGACGTAGTGGACGAACTGGACGAAGTTGACGAAGTGGACTAAGTAGAAGAAGTAGACGAAGTGGACGAATTGGACAAAGTGGAGGAAGTGCAGGAAGTAAACGAAGCGGAAGAAGAAGTTGACGAAGTGGAGAGTGGAGCAAGTAGAAGAAGTGGAGGAAGTGGACGAAGTTGACGAAGTGGACGAAGTTCACGAGGTGACAAAGTGGAGTAAGTGGAAGAAGGGGAGGAAGTGGAGGAAGTAGAGGAAGTGAACGAAGAGGACGAAGTGGAGGAAATGGACGAAGTTGGCGAAGTTGACGTAGTGGACGAATTGGACAAAGTGGACGAAGTCGACGAAGTGGAGGAAGTGGAGGAAGTGGATGAAGTGGAGGAAGTTGACGAGGTGGACGAATTTGACGAAGTGGACAAAGTACACGAAGTTGACGAAGTTGGCATAGTGGACGAAGTTGACGAAGTGGACGAAGTTCTTGAAGCTGACGAAGTGGACGAAGTGGAGGAAGTTGACGAAGTGGACGAAGTGGACGTAGTGGACGAAGTGGACGTAGTGGACGAAGTGGACGAAGTCGAGCATGTGGTGGAAGTGGACGAAGTGGAGGAAATGGAGGAAGTGGACGAAGTGGACGAAATGGACGAAGAGGACGAAGTGGGCGAAGTGGAGGAAGTTGAGGAAGTGGAGGAAGAAGAGGAAGTGGACGAAGAGGACGAAGTGGAGGAAATGGAGGAAGCGAAGGAAGTGGAGGAAGTGGAAGAAATGGACGAAGTGGTCGAAGTTGACGAAGTTGACGTAGTGGACGAATTGGACAAAGTGGACGAAGTGGAGGAAGTGGATGAAGTGGAGGAAGTTGACGAGGTGAACGAATTTGACGAAGTGGACGAAGTTCACATAGTGGACGAAGTGAACGAAGTTAACGAAGTGGACGAAGTTCACGAAGTTGACGAAGTGGAGTAAGTGGAGGAAGTGGACGAAGTTGACAATGTGGAGGAAGTGGGGGAAGTGCAGGAAGTTCACGAAGTGGACGTAGTGGACGAAGTTGACGAAGTGGAGTAAGTGGAAGAAGTGGAGAATGTGGAGGAAGTGGAGGAAGTGGACGAAATGGACGAAGAGGACGAAATGGGCGAAGTGGAGGAAGTGGAGGACTTGGACGAAATGGAGGAAGTGGAGGAAGTGGTCGAAGAGGACGAAGTGGACGAAGTTGAGGAAGTGGAGGAAGTGGACGAAGTGGACGAAGTTGACGAAGTGGACGAGGTGGAAGTAGTGGACGAAGTGGATTACGTGGAAGAAGTGGACGAAGTTGAGGAAGTGGAGGAAGTGGAGGATATGGAGGAATTGGAGGAAATGGAGGAAGTGGAGGAACTTGAAGAAATGGAGGAAATGGACGAAATGGAGGAAGTGGAAGAAGTGGACGAACTGGACGAACTGGACGAATTTGACGAAAGGCACGAGGTTGACGAAGTGGGCGAGATGGACGAAGTTCACGAAGTGGACGAAATGGATTAAATGGTGGAAGTGGACGAACTGGACGAAGTGGACAAAATGGACGAAGAGGATGAAGTGGAGTAAGTGGACCAAGTGGACGAAGTTGACGAAGTGGAGGAAGTGGAGGATGTGGAGGAATTGGAGGAAGTGGAGGAAGTTGATGAAATGGACGAAGAGGACGAAGTGGAGGAAGTGGAGGAACTTGAAGAAATGGAGGAAATGGAGGAAATGGAGGAAGTGGAAGTAGTGGACGAACTGGACGAAGTGGACGAATTTGACGAAAGGTACGAAGTTGACGAAGTGGACGAGATGGACGAAGTTGACGAAGTGGACGAAATGGATTAAATGGAGGAAGTGGACGAACTGGACGAAGTGGACAAAATGGACGAAGAGGATGAAGTGGAGTAAGTGGACCAAGTGGAGGAAGTGGAGCAAGTGGAGGAAGTTGATGAAATGGACGACGAGGACGAAGTGGACGAAGTGGAGGTAGTGGAGGAAGTGGAGGAAGTGGACGAAGTGGACGAAGTTGACAAAGTTGACGAAGTCGACGAAGTTCACGAAGTGGAGTAAGTGGAGGAATTACAGGCAGTGGACGAAGTTAACGAAGTGAAGGAAGTGGAGGAAGTGGACGATGTGGAAGAAGTGAAGGAAGTGGAGGACGTGGACAAAATGGACGAAGAGGATGAAGTGGACAAAGTGGACAAAGTTGAGAAGTGGAGGAAGTTGTGGAACTTGTGGAAGTGGAGGAAGTCGACGAAGTGAAGGAAGTGGAAGAAGAAGTGGAGGAAGTGGAAGAATTGGAAGAAGTGGAGGAGGTGAAGGAAATGGAGGAAGTGGACGAAGTGGAGGAAGTGAACGAAGTTGACTAAGTGGATGAAGTTGACGAAGTGGACGAAGTGCAGGAAATGGAGGAAGTGGAGGAAGATGAGGAAGTGGAGGAAGTGGACAAAGTGGAAGAAGTGGACGAAGTTCAAGAAGTGGACGAAGTGGACGTAGTGGACGAGGTTGACGAAGTGGACGAAGTTCACGAAGTTGACGAAGTGGAGTAAGAGGAGGAAGTGCACGAAGTTGAGCAAGTTGAGGAAGTCCAGGAAGTGCACGAAGAGGACGAATGGGAGGAAGTGGACAAAGTTGACGAAGTAGACGAAGTGGACGTAGTGGACGATTTGGACGAAGTTGACAAAGTGGAGTAAGTGGAAGAAGTGGACGAAGTGGAGGATGTGGAGGAAGTGGAGGAAGTGGATGAAGTGGACGAAAGGGACGAAGAGGACGAAGTGGAGGAACTGGAGGAAGTGGAGGAAGTGGAGGAAGTGGAGGATGTGAAGGAAGTGGAGGAAGTGGAGGAAGTATAGGAAGTGGACGAACAGGACGAAGTTGACGAAGTGGAGGAAATGGAGGAAGTGGAGGAAGTGAACGAAGTGGACGAAGTTGACGTGGTGGACAAATTGGACAAAGTGGACGAAGTCGACGAACTAGAGGAAGTGGACGAAGTGGACGAAGTGGAGGAATTTGACGAGGTGGACGAATTGGACAAAAATGACGAAGTGGACGAAGAGGACGAAGTGGACGAAGTAGAGGAAGTGGACAAAGCAGAGGAAGTGGAGAAAGTGGAGGAAGTGGAGGAAGTGTACGAAGTGGTGGAAGTGGAGGAACTGGAGGAAGTGAAGGAAGTTGACGAAGTGGACGAAGTTAACGAAGTGGACGAATTTGATGAAGAGGACGAAGTTGACGAAGTGAACGAGGTGGACGAAGTTGACGAAGTCGACGAAATGGACGAAGTGGACGAACTGGACGAAGTGGACAAATTGGACGACGAGGATGAAGTGGACGAAGTGGAGTAAGTGGACGAAATGGATGAACTAGACAAAGTGGAGAAGTGGAGGAAGTGGACGAAATGGACGAAGTGGATGAAGTAGAGGAAGTGGAGGAAGTGGACGACGAGGACGAAGATGAAGAAGTGGAGGAAGGTTACGAAGTGGACGAAGTTTACGAAGTTGTCGAAGTGGAGTAACTAGACGAAGTGGAGGAACTGGACGAAGTGGAGGAAGTGGACGAAGTAGAGGAAGTGGAGGAAGTGGTGGAAGTGGAGGAAGTGGACGAAGTGAAGGAAGTGGAGGAAGTGGAAGAAGTGGACGAAGTTGACAAAGTTCACGAAGTGGACGTAGTGGAGGAAGTGGACGAAATGAACGAAGAGGTGAAGTGGGGGAAGTGGAGGAAGTCGAGGAAGTGGACGAAGCGGAGGAAGTTGACGAAGTGGAGGAAGTGGAGGATGTGGACGAAGTGGACGAAGTTGCCGAAGTGGAGGAAGTGGAGGATGTGGACGAAGTGGAGGAAGTGGACGAAATGGACGAAGTGGAGGAAGTGGAGGAACTAGACGAAATGGAGGAAGTGGAGGAAGTGGTGGAAGTGGACGAAGTGGACGAAGTTGACGAAGTGGATGAAGTGGACGAAGTTGACGTAGTGGATGAAATTGACGAAGTGGACGAAGTTGACGAAGTGGAGGAACTGGACGAAGTGGACGAAGTAGAGGAAGTGGAGGAAGTGGTGGAAGTGGAGGAAGTGGACGAAGTGAAGGAAGTGGAGGAAGTGGAAGAAGTGGACGAAGTTGACAAAGTTCACGAAGTGGACGTAGTGGAGGAAGTGGAGGAAGTGGACGAAATGAACGAAGATGTGAAGTGGGGGAAGTGGAGGAAGTCGAGGAAGTGGACGAAGCGGAGGAAGTTGACGAAGTGGAGGATGTGGAGGAAGTGGACGAAGTGGACGAAGTAGAGGAAGTGGAGGAAGTGGTGGAAGTGGAGGAAGTGGACGAAGTGAAGGAAGTGGAGGAAGTGGACGAAGTTGACAAAGTTCACGAAGTGGACGTAGTGGAGGAAGTGGAGGAAGTGGACGAAATGAACGAAGAGGTGAAGTGGGGGAAGTGGAGGAAGTCGAGGAAGTGGACGAAGCGGAGGGAGTTGACGAAGTGGAGGAAGTGGAGGATGTGGACGAAGTTGCCGAAGTGGAGGAAGTGGAGGATGTGGACGAAGTGGAGGAAGTGGACGAAATGGACGAAGTGGAGGAAGTGGAGGAACTAGACGAAATGGAGGAAGTGGAGGAAGTGGTGGAAGTGGACGAAGTGGACGAAGTTGACGAAGTGGATGAAGTGGACGAAGTTGACGTAGTGGATGAAGTTGACGAAGTGGACGAAGTTGACGAAGTGGAGTAAGTGGAAGAAGTGGAGGAATTGGAGGAAGTGGAGGAAATAGAGGAAGTGGACGAAATGGACGAAGTTGACGAAGTTGACGTAGTGGGCGAATTGGACAAATTGGACGAAGTCGACGAAGTGGAGGAAGTGGATAAAGTGGAGGAAGTTGACGAGGTGGACGAAGTTGACGCAGTGGACGATTTGGATGAAAATGACGAAGTGGACGAGGAGGACAAAGTTGACGAACTAGAGGAAGTGGAGGAAGCGGTGGAAGTGGAGGAAGTGGAGGAACTTGACGAAGTGGTGGAAGTGGACGAGGTGGAGGAAGTTGACGAATTGGACGAAATGGACGAAGTTGACGAAGAAGATGCAGTTGACGATGTGGACGAATTTGACGAAGTGGACGAAGTTGACAAAGTGGACGAGGTGGACGAAGTTGACGAAGTGGACGAGGTGGACGAAGTTGACGAACTGGACGAAGTTGACGTAGTGGACGTAGTGGACGAATTGGACGAAGTGGAAGAAGTAAAGGAATGTGAAGAAGAAGTTGACGAAGTGGAGAGTGGATCAAGTAGAAGAAGTGGAGGAAGTGGAGGACGTGGAGGAAGTGGAGGAAGTGGAGCAAGTGGACGAAGTTCAGCAAGTTCACGAAGTTGACGAAGTGGACGAAGTTCATGAAGTTCACGAACTGGACAAAGTGGACGAAGTTCACGAAGTTGACGAAGTGGACGAAGTTCACGAAGTGGAGTAAGTGGAGGAAGTGGAGGAACTGGAGGAAGTTCACGAAGTGGAGGAACTAGTGGAAGTTGACGAAGTGGAGGAAGTGGACAAAATGGACGAAGAGGATGAAGTGGAGGAAGTGGAGGAAGTGGAGGAAGTGGTGGAAGTGGAGGAAGTGGAGGAAGTGGAAGAAGAAGTGGAGGAAGTGGAGGAAGTCGAATAAGTGGAGGAAGTGGACGAAGTTGACGAAGAGGACGAAGTGGAGGAAGTGGAGGAAGTGGAGGAAGTGGACAAAGTGGTGGAAGTGGAGGAAGTTGACGAAGTGGACGAAGTTGACGAAGTGGACGAGGTGAACGAAGTGGACGAGGTGGACGAAGTTGACGAAGTGGACGAAGTTGACGTAGTGGATGAAGTGTACGAAGTGCACGAGGTGAAGGAAGTAAACGAAATGGAAGAAGTTGACGAAGTGGAGAGTGGAGCAAGTAGAAGAAGTGGAGGAAGTGGAAGAAGTGGACGAAGTCGACGAAGTTGAGGAAGTGGACGAAGTTCACGAGGTGGAGTAAGTAGCGGAAGTGGAGGAAGTGGAGGAAGTAGAGGAAGTGGACGAAGAGGACGAAGTGGACGAGATGGACGAAGTTGACGAAGTTTACGAAGTTGACATAGTGGACGAGTTGGACAAAGTGGTCGAAGTCGACGAAGTGGAGAAAGTTGAGGAAGTGGATGAAGTGGAGGAAATTGACGAGGTGGACGAAGTTGTCGAAGTGGAGGAAGTGGAGCAAGTGGACGAAGTGGATGAAGTGGACGAAGTCGACGAAGTTGACGAAGTTGACGAAGTGGACGAATTTTACGAAGTGGACGTAGTTGACGAAGTGGACGAGGTGGACGAGGTGGACCAAGGTTACGAAGTGGACGAACTGGACGATGTCGACGAAGTGGACGAACTGGACGAAGTGGACGAAGTTGACGTAGTGAACGAATTGGACGAAGTGGACGAAGTCGAGGAAGTGGACGAAGTGGAGTAAGTAGACGAAGTGGAAGAAGTAGTTGACGAAGTGAAGGAAGTTGACGAAGTGGACGACGTGGACGCACTGTGGGAAATGGTGGAAGTGGAGGAAGAGGAGGAAGTGGAGGAAGTGGACAAAGTGGAGGAAGTGGACGAAGCTCAAGAAGTGGACGAAGTTGACGAAGTTGACGTAGTGGACGAGGTTGACGAAGTGGACGAAGTTCACGAAGTTGACGAAGTGGAGTAAGAAGAGGAAGTGCACGAAGTGGAGCAAGTGGAGGAAGTGGAGGAAGTGCAGGAAGTGGAGGAAGTGGACGAAATGATTGATGAGGACGAATGGGAGGAAGTTGACAAAGTTGACGAAGTAGACGAAGTGGACGTAGTGGACGATTTGGCCGAAGTTGACAAAGTTGAGTAAGTGGAGGAAGTGGACGAAGTTGAGGATGTGGAGGAAGTGCAGGAAGTGGAAAAAGTGGAGGAAGTGGACGAAGTGGAGGAAGTGGACGAAATGGACGAAGAGGACGAAGTGGAGGAAGTGGAGGAAGTGAAGGAAGTGGAGGAACTGGGGAAAGTATAGGAAGTGGACGAACAGGACGAAGTTGACGAAGTGGAGGAAATGGAGGAAGTGGAGGAAGTGGACGAAGTTGACGAAGTTGACGTAGTGGACGAATTGGACAAAGTAGACGAAGTCGACGAACTGGAGGAAGTAAGTGGACGAAGTGGAGGAAGTTGACGAGGTGGACGAATTTGACGAAGTGGACGAATTGGACGAAAATGACGAAGTGGACGAAGAGGACGAAGTGGAGGAAGTGGAGGAAGTGGAAAAAGTCGAGGAAGTGGAGAAAGTGGAGGAAGTGGAGGAAGTGTACGAAGTGGAGTAAGTGGAGGAAGTGGAGGAAGCGGTGGAAGTGGAGGAACTGGACGAAGTGGGGGAAGTTGACGAAGTGGACGAAGTTAACGAAGTGGAGAAATTTGACAAAGAGGACGAAGTTGACGAAGTGGACGAGGTGGACGAAGTTGAGGAAGTTGAGGAAGTTGACGAAGTCGGCGAAGTAGAGAAATTGGAGGAAGTGGATGAAGTGGAGGAAGTTGACGAGGTGAACGAAGTTATCCAAGTGGAGGAAGTGGAGGAAGTCGACGAAGTGGAGCAAGTGTAGCAAGTGGAGCAAGTGGACGAAGTGGACGAACTGGACGAAGTGGACAAAATTGAAGACGAGGATGAAGTGGACGAAGTGGAGTAAGTGGACGAAATGGATGAACTAGAAGAAGTGGAGGAAGTGGAGGAAGTGGACGAGGAGGACGAAGATGAAAAAGTGGAGGAAGGTTACGAAGTGGACGAAGTTGTCGAAGTGGAGGAAGTGGAGGAAGTGGACGAAGTAGAGGAAGTGGAGGAAGTGGTGGAAGTGGAGGAAGTGGAGGAAGTGAAGGAAGTGGAAGAAGAAGTGGAGGAAGTGGAGGAAGTTGACAAAGTTCACGAAGTGGAGGAAGTGGACGAAATGAACGAAGAGGACGAAGTGGACGAAGTGGAGCAAGTTGACGAAGTGGACGAAGTGGAGCAAGTTGACGAAGTGGACGAAGTGGACAAAGTGGACGAAGTGGACGAAGTGGACGAAGTGGACGTAGTGGACGAAGTGGACGAAGTTGACGAAGTGGAGTAAGTGGAGGAAGTAGACGTAGTGGAGGATGTGGAGGAAGTGGAGGAAGTGGAGGAGGAACTGGACGAAATGGAGGAAGTGGATGAAGTGGAGGAACTAGACGAAATGGAGGAAGTGGAGGAAGTGGTGGAAGTGGACGAAGTGGACGAAGTTGACGAAGTGGATGAAGTTGACGAAGTTGACGTAGTGGATGAAGTTGACCAAATGGACGAAGTTGACGAAGTGGAGTAAGTGGAATAAGTGGAGGAAGTGGAGGAAGTGGAGGAATTGGTCAAATTGGACGAAGTCGACGAAGTTGACGAAGTGGACGAATTTGACGAAAATCACGAAGTGGAGGAAGCGGACGAGGAGGACAAAGTGGACGAACTAGAGGAACTGGAGGAAGCGGTGGAAGTGGAGGAAGTGGAGGAACGGGACGAAGTGGTGGAAGTGGACGAGGTGGAGGAAGTTGACAAATTGGACGAAGTTGACGAAGTAGATGAAGTTGACGAAGAAGATGCAGTTGACGAAGTTGACTAAGTGGACGAATTTGACGAAGTGGAAGAAGTTGACGAAGTGGACGAGGTGGACGAAGTTGACGAACTGGACGAACCGGACGAACTGGACGAAGTTGACGTAGTGGACGAATTGGATGAAGTGGAGGAAGTGGATGAAGTAAAGGAAGTGGAAGAAGAATTTGACGAAGTGGAGAGTGGAGCAAGTAGAAGAAGTGGAGGAAGTGGAGGACGTGGAGGAAGTGGAGCAAGTGGAGAAACTAGAGCAAGTGGATGAAGTTCGGGAAGTTCACGAAGTTGACCAAGTGGACGAAGTTGTCGTAGTGGAGTAAGTGAAGGAAGTGGAGGAACTGGAGGAAGTTGGCGAAGTGGAGGAACTGATGGAAGTTGACGAAGTGGACGAAGTGGAGGAAGTGGACAAAATGGACGAAGAGGAGGAAGTGGAGGAAGTGGAGGAAGTGGTGGAAGTGGTGGAAGTGGACGAAGTGGAGGCAGTGGAAGAAGAAGTGGAGGAAGTGGAGGAACTCGAATAAGTGGAGGAAGTGGACGAAGTTGACGAAGAGCACGAAGTGGTGGAAGTGGACGAAGTGGAGGAAGTGGAGGAAGTGGGGGAAGTGGTGGAAATGGACGAAGTGGAGGAAGTGGAGGAAGTGGACGAAGTGGACGAAGTTGACGAAGTGGACGAGGTGAACGAAGTGGAAAAGTTTGAAGAGAAAAATGTTCTTTTTCACTATCACTAATCCTAGGAGAATGCCTTCTAGACATTATGATGGACTTAAATGTTATTATTGAAGTAAAGACTAGAGATTTTCACTTGAAGCAATATTCCAGGTAAGGGAGGTGATTCACTAGGAATGCTTAAGTACCAAGCCTTTTCCTTGCCAAATATGCTTCTTGCTACTTACTAGAGTCCTTAGATCAAAATCACTCTTAAATCCACTTAAGTCTTAAAGACAACAAAGAAAACACAAAACAAAGAAAGAACACAACCTAACTCTAAATTCGGACCCCTAAGAGAGCTTCCTATTCGCACAAGATATATGTTATCTAGTCGAAAATTGGAAAAACCATTAAAGTGAGGTCTCCTAGGTGAGGCTTAGACTTTGGATCTAAGACACACTCACCGCCTACTCAATTTTAGGTTGTGAGACTTCTTTTGAGTCTAGTTACAAATGAGGGAAGAGCACTTGTGAACTCTAGCACCTCACTTGCTTGGATTTGGAACTTACAACCAAAGAAAACCAATGGAAATTACAAAGAAATTTGGTAAATTGGAAAGGAAAAGCTAGAATAGGCTAAGGGAACAATGTGTGCAGCTTTGGTTGCTCTCAAAGAACTTGAATCTACTGGATTCCAAACAATTCTCTCAGCTGCAAAGTGCTTAAACAGAGAAATTAATTTTTTTTCTGCAGTACAAAACTCTGCTGCAAGTCACGGTTTTTCCTTCTTCAAGACTCAACTTCATTCACTTTCCTCACCAATTGAACTTCCTTTGATGCTTCCACTTGCATTGAGCCATTTGAATTATATTCACCTATCCAACAAACCAGTTAATCACAGAAACTACCACCACAATTGCCAGCAAAATCGCATCCAAGTGACAGCAACACCAGGACTTTTGTCAAACAGATGGTGTGCAGAATGTAGAAAAATCGAAAATCAAGCAATGACAAGGTTTTCAAACACGGTGGCACCTCAAATAGATCCTAAGAAGGGTTCTAGATCAGATGTAAACACAAGAAAAGACTTTAGATCAGAATCACACACGAATTGGCTATGCATTGAAAATTGATAAAACTGTTTGATGAAATGCCTGAATGAATTGCATCAGATTTCTGCACCAGATTTTAACAGCAACACTACTATACTTCAATTTTTCGAAACTAATGATGCAATGGTCCTAAATGCCTTTTAACATATGTAATATCTCTTTTGAATTGTTATCTTGATATTCTAAATGGACCATGGCTTTTACTGCATCTAAATGTGATGAATCAAGCAAAGTAATGCAGTGCAGAATTTGACAATAAACCAGCACAGTTTTCAGCATAATCAATTTTTCAATGCAGAAAAAAATATACCAAATGAACAGTACTGCACTTAGTTATTTTCCAATGATTCAAACATGTTTTGATGATGAATTATGACTTGTTGGAACTAATTGGATGCATCAAAACTATATAAAATAGAAAATCACTACTACAGTACCAGATTTCAGCTAAATTTAACAACTAGCATGGTCAAATTTTGATTTAAAAGTAATTCTGATTTGAAAACAGCAAAGAGAAGTTAGAGATGGTATTTGAAAGTTGCACAAATGCAGAAATTCAGTGTTGATGATGGTTAGCAATGATCTAATACTAACCACACACAATTAAGCAGAATTTACTCAAGGAAACACATGCATCTCGGCCAAATGCTTGGACACTCTTGCCACATGGCAAACTATTTGGAATCAACTCATTTCATCTTCCAAATGGTTCAGACAATGGATCAACCAACTGCTGTTCAATAGAACAGTAAATGACCATAAGAACAGTGGCAATGCAGCACAAAAACAGAACTGAAATGCTGTCAGATTTTTTTAAAAAAAACCTGCACAGATTTTGAGTTTGAATGGTAGATCTAAACACCTGAGCTCATTTCTGAAGTATTCATTGCTCTTACTTGGTGTAGCCACATTCAAACAACTCAGATTTTTGGTAAAACTTGGTTGAAAAACCAGATTTGATAACAACACAGCAAAGTAACTAACAAGACTTAAGACAAAACCAGAAATGATGTTTAAATGGTAAAATAGACTCAAACAATTAATAACAGCCGAATAAAATGAAGAAAAACTCAAGCAAAGACAGCTAGTAGTCAATGAAATTAAGAGTAGATCCTAAACACAGCAATGATTGATGAAAACATTGCAGAATTTTCAGAAAAAACAGCAAGAACAACCAGGAAATTTTTGACAGCAAAGAAATGGAAGAAATCTGGACTTATCTCACGGTTCAAGTTAGAACCTAAGCTCTGAATACCACTTGATACATCCTAGGAGATGTAGAGGAGCAGAACCGAGATATTGGAGGCGCAAGGAGACTTGAACAGCTTCTGAAACCAATGGAACAGTAGCAGTAGCAGCTGCAGATTGTGATGCAGAATTGGAATTTCTGGAGCAGATTGGTGAAGAACTTAGGATGTGAAGCAGCGGATGATAGGTGTTTATGGTGAATGGAGATGGAGGCTAGCTTGGAGAGGTGATTCACAACTCAGAAGGCTTCCTAGAATGGAAGGAAGTTGCAATGGAAATCAAGCTAAGAAGAGACTCTTGGAGAAGGAATTTACTATGCATTTTAGCAGAAATTCTTTACTAAAAAATCCAAAAGTGCTTTACAAGCTTTTCCTATGAGATTTTATAGATCAATCTCAAGGTTTTAAGCTAGCAATTTTCACGTGGCAGATCTGAACCCATGTGCTACATGTATAACTTCTAAAACACGTGAAAAATGAGTTTTATGTGAAGGAAAACAATTACTAATGCAGCCCCATAGAAGGATAAGTACACCCCTTCTTGTATAGAAATGTCCTTTTTACCCTTCTCCATGTTTTGGCAGATTTGGAATATCTTCTTGTTCTCCAATTTTCCATCCAAAGATAGCAAATAGTACTTGACCTTGAGGAGAATATTCATCTTGGAGCTTTTTGGCAATTCCTCTTGTAATGGGTCCTATGGTGTTAGACCTTCTTGTATCAGAAGGAAGTGGAAGAAATGGACGAAATGGACGAAGAGGACGAAGTGGAGGAAGTGGACGAAGTGGAGGAAGTGGAGGAAGTGGACGAAGTTGATGAAGTTGACGAAGTGGACGAAGTGGACGAAATGGACGAAGTGGACGAAGTGGACGAGTGGAGGAAGTGGACGAAGTGACGAAGTGGACGAAGTGGACGAAGTGGACGAAGTGGAGAAGTGGACGAAGTGACGAAGTGACGAAGTGGAGGAGTGGAGAAGTGGAGGAAGTGGACGAAGTGGACGAAGTGGAGGAAGTGGACGAAGGAGGAGTGGAGGAGTTGACGAAGTGGAGAAAGTGGAAGAAGTGGATGAAGTAATCGAAGTTGACGAAGTGGAGGAAGTGGAGGATGTGGAGGAAGTGGAGGAAATGGAGGAAGTGGACGAAATGGACGAAGAGGACGAATTGGACGAAGTGGAGGAAGTAGAGGAAGTCGAAGAAATGGAGGAAGTGGAGGAAGTGGAGGAACTGGACGAAGTGTGACGAAGTTGACAAATATGACGAAGTGGAGGAAGTGGACGAAGTGCAGGAAGTGGAGGACGTGCAGGTAGTGGAGGAAAGTGAGAAGTGGAGGAAGTGGAGGAAGTGGTGGAAGTGGAGGAAGTGGACGAAGTTGACGAAGTGGAGAAGTGGAGGAAGTGGAGAAAGTGGAGGAAGTGGAGGAAGTGGAGGAAGTGGACGAAGTACAGGAAGAGGAGGACATGCAGGAAGTGGAGGAAGTGGAGGAAGTGGAGTGAGTGGAGGAAATGGACGAAGAGGACGAAGTGGAGGAAGTGGACGAAGTGGAGCAAGTCAACGAAATGCACGAAGAGGAGGAAGTGGAGGAAGTGGACGAAGTTGACGAAGTGGACGAAGTGGACGTAGTGGACGAAGTTGACGAACTGGAGTAAGTGGAAGAAGTGGACGAAGTCGACGAAGTGGAGGAAGTGGAGGATGTGGACGAAGTGGAGGAAGTGGAGGAAGTGGACGAAATGGACGAAGAGGAAAAGTGGACGAAGTGGAGGAAGTCGAGGAAGTGGAGGAACTGAACGAAATGGAGGAAGTGGAGGAAGTGGAGTAAGTGGAAGAATTGGAGGAAGTGGAGGAAGTAGAGGAAGTGGACGAAGAGGACGAAGTGGACGACGTTGACGAAGTGGAGTAAGTGGAAGAAGTGGACGAAGTGAACGAAGTTGACGAAGTGGAGAAGTGGAGGATGTGGAGGAAGTGGAGGAAGTGGACGAAATGGAGGAAGTGGAGGAAGTGGAAGAAGTGGACGAAGTTGACGAAGTGGATGAAGGGGACGAAGTTCAGGTAGTGGACGAAGTGGATGAAGTTGACGAAGTGGAGTAACTGGAGGAAGTGGAGGAAGTGGACGAAGTGGTGGCAGTGGAGGAAGTGGACAAGTGGAGGAAGTTGGGAAGTGGACGAGGTTGACAAAGTTGACAAACTAGATGAAGTTGAAGAAGTGGAGTAAGTGGAAGAAGTAGACGAAGTTGACGAAGTGGAGGATTTGGAGGAAGTGGAGGAAGTGGACGAAATGGACGAAGAGGACGAAGCGCAGGAAGTGGAGGAACTGGACGAAATGGAGGAAGTGGAGGAAGTTGAGGAAATGGAGGAAGTGGAGGAAGTGGTCGAAGTTCACGAAGTGGATGAAGTGGATAAAGTTGACATGGTGGACGAAGTAGAGGAAGTTGACGAAGTGGACGAAGGTCACGAAGTTGACGAAGTGGAGTAACTGGAGGAAGTGGAGGAAGTGGAGGAAGTGGAAGAAGTAGAGGAAGTGGACGAAGTGGACGAAGTGGACGAAGTGGACGAAGTGGACGATCTGAACGAACTGGAAGAACTGGCCAAAATGAACGAAGAGGATGAAGTGGACGAAGTGGAGGAGTGGAGGAAGTGGACGAAGTTGACGAAGTAGAGAAAGTGGAGGAAGGGAAGGAAGTGGAAGAAATGGACGAAATGGACGAAGAGGACGAAGTGGACGAAGTGGAGGAAGTGGACGAAGTGGAGGAAGTGGACGAAGTGGAGGAAGTGGACGAAGTGGACGAGTGATGAAGTTGACGAAGTGGACGAAGTGACGAAGTGACGAAGTGGAGTAAGTCGAGGAAGTGGACGAAGTTGACGAAGTGGAGGAAGTGGAGGAAGTGGACGAAGTAGAGGAAGTGGTGGAAGTGGAGTAAGTGGACGAAGTGAACGAAGTGGAAGAAGAAGTGGAGGAAGTGGAAGAAGTGGAGGAAGTGCTCGAAGTTGACGAAGTGGATGAAGTGGATAAAGTTGACATGGTGGACGAAGTGGATGAAGTTGACGAAGTGGACGAAGGTCACGAAGTTGACGAAGTGGAGGATGTGGAAGAAGTGGAGCAAGCTCACGAAGTGGACGAAGTAGACAAAGTGGACGAGGTGGACGAAGTTGACGAAGTGGACGAAGTGGACGAACTGAACGAACTGGAAGAACTGGCCAAAATGAACGAAGAGGATGAAGTGGACGAAGTGGAGGAATTGGACGAAGTTGACGAAGTAGAGAAAGTGGAGGAAGTGGAGGAAGTGGAGAATGGACGAAATGGACGAAGAGGACGAAGTGGAGGAAGTGGAAGAAGTGGACGAAGTGGAGGAAGTGGACGAAGTGGACGAAGTTGATGAAGTTGACGAAGTGGACGAAGT